>CM053746.1:37324384-37402069 GCA_028658305.1 Pachyuromys duprasi | reverse complement strand
CCCCCCCCCCCCCCCAAATCTGTTGTTTTGTACACATTCTCATACTAAGCTCCTTAGGAGCCTTGCCTTTATATTTTCTGTTAGGCACTTGGAAGGCTCCCTTTAATGTTTGTGTTGAATGACTGGGTTTTTGCTTTTAAAAGTAAATATTCAGGCTGAAGAGACAGCTAAGCAGTTAGTGCATTGGACAGCTCATGACTGCTTTTAGTTCCAGCTCTAGGGGATTTGATGCCCTCTTCTGGTTTTTCTAGGCATGTATACAAACACTCAGATAAATAAACGGAAAAAAAAACATAAACATATGCCAACAGTAATACTGCTGGTGTGGATATGGCATTTTTTGCTAATGTTTTCAAGAAAATAGCATATTTGTATTTGAGGCTTTGCCCTGCCTCATTTTTTTTTCTTTTTTTCTTCAAAGATAACGTCCTACACTGTAATCTGTGCTGGCTTTGGACTTGGACTTGGGGTTCTTCTTCCTCAGGCTTCTGAGGGCTGGGTGTGACTCTGTTGTGCCTGGCTCACTTTTCCCCCTGAACCAGACTTACTTGAATGGCTTATTCTGTCCTATTGATATACTGGGAGATAAGGGGAAATTCTGATATTCATTAAGCTTGACAGCATTAGCAGTTTGTTGTGCCTTTTTTGTTTTTGTTTTTGTTTTTTTTCCCTGCATGTATATGCACCATGTGTATGGTGCCCACAGAATCTAGAAGAGGGTATTGGATTCCCTGGAACTGGAGTTGCAGATGGTTGTGAGCCGCCATGTGGGTTTTAATAAGAATTGGACTCAAGTCCTCTGGAAGAGCATTCAGTGCTTTACTGCTGAGCTGTTGCCCCAGCCCTAGTTTGTTATGTCTTGAGAGAGTTTTCCTTGGCTCGACAGAGGTGCATATTTTCCTCAATGCCTCCTTAGTTTAGAACTGTTAATAAAAAGGATTTGACTCTTAAGGTGGGAGACTTTGGGTCTCTGTGCATTGTGTCCCTGTTTCTGCATGCTAAGGGCATGCTAAACTTTTGTCCCAGGGGTGATAGGACTAGGTGGTAAGAAGCATGGGAGAGAGAACACACTGTGCAGGGGGTTTTTAAGTTTCCTTTGAATTAGGTTTCTAACTATTGGGAAGATAAAAAGGTGGCTCTGATCATAGTGGCTAGAGAGGCTAGAGGTTCTGATGTCAGCTCTTAAGAACTGTCTGTGACTTGGGGCAGTTTCTTTGTTTACACTTGAGCTCATTAGTGTTTTGATGCTGTTTGGCTCAATTTCTAGGGGTTTTTACAGCTCTCTCATGGTACTGCCATTGTATATGTTGTTTTGTTTTTCTTTCTTTTCACTGACCAGGTATTATTCATGCAGCAGAGGAGAAGGACTGGAAAACTGCTTATTCATATTTTTATGAGGCATTTGAAGGCTATGATTCCATTGATAGCCCCAAGGCCATCACATCTTTGAAGTACATGTTGCTGTGCAAAATCATGCTCAACACGTAAGTGTACATTCATTAGAGGATGTAAGAATTCCAGTCTTTCAACCAAGTCTGCACTACAGCAGAGATGGCTCAGGCAGCGAGTTTGGCCACTTAAAGGTGAACTCTAGCTGCAGGCTGTGAGGCTGGCTGATGTTGAGTTCGGTGGTCAGAGGTGGTCTATGTCACTTCTACTTACTGGTCTTTTAGACTTGGGGAGAGAGATTTTAGAAATTAAAATTACTTAACTAGGAAATTCTCTTGGAGAATTTCTCACCACTCTTCAATGTTCTGTCCTCACAGGTATTGAACACAGGGCAGAGTTCAGGAAGTAGCTGATAGGCCTGTGTTAGCCAACTGGCTCCCCAGAATGGGGAACATGGAGCCAATTAAATATTTGAGACGTGGACTCCAAAAGTCGTGATAGCTAAGTGGTGCTGGGGACTGAACCCAGAGCCTCATGCATGCTAGCTAAACAATATCTCTAACCTAAGTTGTGATTTTTAAATTTTTCTTAATTTTATATTTTCATTTATTATTACCATTTATTTATTTATTTTGGGGTAGATATGGCAAGGGACACAGTATCTCAGGCTAGCTTTAACTTTTTTTTTTCCCCCCTTGGTTTTTGAGGCAGTGTTTCTCTATGTAGCTTTGTCAGTCCTGGAAATTCCCCTGTAGACCAGGATGGCCTCACACTCACAGAGATGCACCTGCCTGACCTGTCCTGGGATTAAAGGCATCTGCCGCCACTGCCCCGCTGCCCTTAACTTGTTAAAATTTTTTTTTTTTTCAAAATTTAATTTTATATGTGTTTCTCCTGAATGTATGTCTGTGTACCACTTGCATTTCTGGTGTTTAGAGGCCAGAAGAAGGCATCAGATCCCTTGGAACTGGAGTCACAGAGCATCCATGTGGGTGCTGATTGTTGAACCCAGGTCCTTTGCAAGAGCAACAAGTGCTCTTAACCACTGAACCATCTCTCCAGCTCTGGTCACAACTTTTTCTGTAGATAAGGATGATGTTGAAGGCACATTTTTGCAGTTCTAGCGTTGGGATTCCAGGCATGAGTTACCAGTGCTGGGAAACAAACTCAAGGCTCCATGTATGTCAGGTGAACACTCTACCAGCTGAGCTATATCCTCAGGGCTATATCCCAGGGCTGTGTTTTAAGACCTGTTATGCAGAGATTTGACTTAAACTTTACGCTGCCTGTTGATTATTAAGGGTGGGGTAGGGCATTCAGGTGAACTTTCTTTTCTTTTTTTCTTTCTTTTTCTTTTTTCTTTTTTCTTTTTTTTTGATAGAATCTCACTATGTCGACCAAGCTGTCATTGAATTCATTAGAGATCACTTGCCTCTGCCTCCCTAAAGATATGTGTTACCATGCCCAGCTGTGCTCCCTTTAATTTCAGAAGGTTTTTGCTTTTCACTTGGCCTTAGTCTTGGCCAAGAGTGAAGAAAACATAACTTCTGCAGTGTTGGGACATATGAGTTTACTTGATTTTTTTCTTTATGGATGAGTCTTTACAATGGAATTCTGGTAAATAGTTCACCTAAATCTATGATTAGAATTGTAATGTCCTGCAGCAATTGATCAAGTATTTATTTTCTATGTTTATATTCATTTTTATTCTTATTTTTGTTTTTTATTTTATTATTTTTTTTTGTAGCCCAGAAGATGTCCAGGCTTTGGTGAGCGGAAAGCTTGCACTTCGGTATGCAGGGAGGCAGGTAGGGAATATGTGACTGCAGTTCTACTCTGAGACCAGCTTTATTGTCAAATTCATGATGTTTGATGGGACTGGTGTTCCTCAGATCTTCATCCTACCTTCCTCACCCCTTGTTTTTTTCCCTTAAGCTCATTCATTGGACTTTCTTTATTGTTAAGTTCTTGTCCTAGAAAGTCAGTGTTGGATGCTGTTACAGACATCGGTAACTTGAGGGTCTTACAGAAATGTAGCATTTGCTGTTAGGTTATAATTTATCTTTGGCTAGATCTTCCCATTGTGAGCCTGGCTTGCAAATAGAATCTTTGAAGAATCTGACATCTTGATTCGTCAGATCTTGCAGGGGAGGTCAAGTTACTTGGTATAAAAACTAGCTTTTAAGACGGACCCTTTCCATTCATACTGTGAATTTGGATGTACTTTAAAAAGAAGCCTCCGGAGCTGGGCGCTGTGGTGAACACCTGTAACCTAGCACTGGAGGAGACAGAGGCAGGTGGATCTCTATTATGCAAGGCCAGCCTGGTCTACAAAGCAAGTCCAGGACAGCCAGGCCTACACACAGAAACCCTGTCTTGAAAAACAAAACAGGAAAGAAGGAAGAAGGGCCTTCAGTGGTTGGTGTACTTTTTTTGTATTTGAGGAGGTGTGGATGACTTTTTAGAGCACATGGTGGTAAAGATAATGTCTCAGGTGTTTGGTCCTATCCGTCTTTCATTCTGAACTTCAAGTATGGTTGTCTTTAAACAGTGAACAGATTAGTTAGCTCCCTAAATTTTTGGAGTACTGTCAACAAAAATTGACTTCCTTTTTCTCTGTAAGTGGTCCTAATTTGTTTTTTCTGCAGTAAAAATTTCAAGTCAGATGATAGTTCTGACTTTGGGAATACTGGCTTTTACTGTAGAGACTTTCTCATAAATCCCAATATTAGGAAGGCAGAAGCAGGCAGGTTCTCTGTTAGGTCTAGGCCAGCCAGAGCTACATAGTAAGACCCTGCCTCAAAACAAAGCAAAACAAAACAACAAACTCATAAAAACAAATACAAACTAGAGTTGTAGAGTTGGGACAGCATCTACAAGTATCCAGGAAAAGAACAGGTAGTTGGGAAGGACAGGTGGACTTAGACTTTGAAGTTATGTTATCTGGCTTTGAGTTCCAGAGTGTCCTCAGTATGACATTTATTCCATCTGGAGGGCAGATGCTGGGGACAAATTACCCTCCTGTTAGCTTTGTGCCATTTGGTCTGTCACGTATACTTACCTTCCTTATCTGTGAGGCTGACACAAAGGAGTTCCCTCTGTTGCTTTGTGCTTCAGTGATAGCTTTCAGAAGAAGCCAGGCTGATCTGGAAAGATGGGTGCTGAGTGGAGACTTGATAGTTTGGCAGGTATCTTTTTATAACCTAGTTAGAAGTGTGTCTTAGGCATTGTACATTCAGTTTTGGCGTGCTGTAGGATTTTAATATTCATGTGTAATATGTGGATCACTAATGCCTGAGCTCCAGTGCAGATCTCACTTAATCAGTGTCTTATATCAAGGCTAACAGAGTGAACCTTGATAAAGCCCAGGGATATGTGTGAGGGCAAAAAGAATTGAGTGGATATGGAGATAAAGAATCTTGGAGTAAGGAGAAAGAAATCACAGTTCTCTTGTTATTTTCTCCTTTAGCTTTTTTTCTCTAGAGAATCCTTATCCGGGTCTATCCTTTTGGGAAACTTCTATTTAAGTCACTTCACATTTCAAAGGGAACTGGTTGGCATACAGTGATACTCAATACTTCTGGCTTTCCCTCCCAGGCCCCTTAAAAAGAGTAATGGTGAGGAGAGGTCTGTTTTTATAACAGAAGGTGCCTGTGAGACCTTGTGTATATGTAAACAGATCTCTTTCATGAATTTTTTTTTTTTTTTAATTCTCAGACAGAAGCATTGAAATGTGTGGCTCAAGCTAGCAAGAACAGATCACTGGCAGATTTTGAAAAGGTGAGCATGGTATTGAATTGATGGAGAATGGGTCAAGAAGAGGGTCACTGAAGGAGTTTAAAAGACAGTTTGAGCTGGGCAGTGGTGTTATTTCAGCAGTTGGGAGGTAGAGGCAGGTCAGTCTCCGAGTTCAGAGCCAGCCTGGTGTACAGCGGGAGTGCAGAACAGCCTGGGCTACACAGAGAAACCACATGATGGCTCACAACCGTCTACAAAGAGATCTGGTGTCCTCTTCTGGTGTGCAGGTGTACATGCTGACTGAACATTGTTTACATAATAGATAAATCTTTAAAAAAGTAGGTTGTCATTTGGAACTGGAGAAAGGTTCACAGTTCAAGAAAACATCCTGCTCTCACAGAGGATCTGAGTCCCATTCCCAGCACTCACATCAGGCAACTCATAAGGTCCTATCACTCCTGCCCCATGTGTGTGCACACATGGACACGCAAACTAAACAGAAGTTGTTATTCATTGTGTACACCTCTACTTTGTGTTAAAGTGATAATCAGGAGGAAGGCCAAGCCACACAACTAATCATGTCTCATACCTATAGCCCTAGTTCTTCCACACAGAACAGCTACAGGTATCCTCTGTGAACAAAAGAGACTTTTTTCTTTGTTTACATGACTTATTTCTCTGTTATGTATACAGTATTCTGTTTGTACACCAGAAGAGGGCACCAGATCTCATTATAGATGGTTGTGAGCCACCATGTGGCTGCTGGGAATTGAACTCAGGACCTCCAGAAGAGCAGCCAGCAGAAGCACTCTTAACCTCTGAGCATCTCTCCAGTTCCCACTTTTTAAAGCTTGAGGCTTGGATATTTTTTTCTGAACTGGTGTTCTTTTATTCAGAGTTTAATAATCAACTTAAAAACTAGAGAGTCATAGAAAGCTTCTGTGACAACCCCCTCCCCCCAAACAAACAAACAAACAAAATCTTAGGAAGCCATCGAAGAAAACTCTTAAAAACTGTGATAAAGGATGGATGTGGTAGTGTACACGTTTGATCCTAGCACTCAGAAAGCAGAGGCAGGCAGATCTCTGGGTTGGAGGCCAGCCTAGTGTACAGAGAGAGTTCTAGGACAGTCAGGGCTGCACAGAGAAAGCTTACCTTGAAAGAAATGAAACAGACAAACAAAAATTATGGTAAGGATGCTGAAATGTATCTCTTCCCAGTCAGTGATGGCTTCTGGCAGGGTTGTGTGTTGGAGATGACTCAGTTTTCTTTAAGGGGCTAGTCACTGGGAGTTTGACCGTGCTCCAGGGAGTATAGAGGCAACACAAATTGGACTTGTGGTTTGCTTTTTTGTTATCTTTTCTTTTTGTGTGTGTGTTTTGGGGCGGTCATGGTTGAAAGGATCTGGGAGGACTGGGGAATGTGATTGGGGTGTGTATTATGTGAATTTCCCAAATAATCAACAAAAATATTATGTTGGGAAAACAAAATAAAACAACCAGACCTAGCTAGTGGTGGTGGTGCATGCCTGGCAGGTGGATGGCCAGCTTGGTTCCCAGAGCTGGTTCTAGGACAGCCAGCCTCTGCCTCCATGGTGCTGGGATTAAAGGCGTACACCACCACTGCTTGGCTAATTCAGCATTTTTGGTTATTTACTCTCAGAGTTCTTTGAAATATATGCTGAAAAAGTATGTGTGCAGCTTATGTGGTCTCTAGGTAGAGCATCTCTTGACTTAAACGATTGAACTGGAGAAGAAGAAGGTGGTGGCTCCATGCTTTAGTTCTTCATCCTCTTGCTATCTTTCTCTGTGCTCGCCAGACCATCCAGATATAGCAATGGTATGTTTAGCAGGGCCAGCAGACGTCTCAGAAGCAAGAGGAGTGACTTTAGAGTGCTGTGCCAGTCTCTGTTATGAGCCTTGTTTTGCAGGCCTTGACAGACTACAGGGCAGAGCTCCGGGACGACCCAATCATCAGCACACATTTGGCCAAGTTATACGATAACTTACTGGAACAGAATCTGATCCGTGTCATTGAACCTTTTTCCCGAGTACAGGTAGGAATCTTCCTGGGAAATTTCTTAACAGTTTTGGGCTAGGTGTAATGCTGTAGCTACCTCCTCCAAAATAGGAACTCACTTTTAAGGGTATGTCTGTTGGTAAGAGGCCACAAAGGGCTTGGACTTGTCTTGATGGAAAACGTATCAAGGAGAAGTGCTGGTGGGGTAGAAAGCTGTGAGCTGGCCGCCTGTGTCTTTGTTATTTTTGTATATGTGGTAAATTCTGTGTTATTTGGTACATGGGATGGGACTGTATTCTATATAGCGAAGGACAGGGAAGTAGACAGGAGAATACTAAGCTTGGCTAGGGAGACACTGGCTCTAGATTCAGCAGCCTCAGAAAACATAACAGTTCTCTGCCCTTTTTATATTGGTGATAAATTCAAACTTTCAGTGTTGCTGTCTGCTTTTCCTTTTAGATTGAACACATATCTAGCCTCATCAAACTCTCCAAGGTAAGTTCTCAGGCCTGTTAGTGGGTGGGGATGGGGAAAGCTACGGAGGGGCTGGGTTCTCTGTGGCGAACAGAACTTGGGCTCAGAGCTGGAGTTGTGTTGTTGCTGTTTGCCTCCAATTCATTTTTTGTAAGAGTCTTTCTTACAAAACTTTCATGTCAGGCTGATCTCTGACTAATGGATATTGGTCCCTTTAATTATGTACTTTGATTTTAGGCCGACGTGGAAAGAAAATTATCACAAATGATTCTTGACAAGAAGTTTCACGGTGAGTAAAGCCATAGGCCAGGGGTTGCTTAGAATTTGGAGGGTGTACCTTTAAAGCAGGGGCTGAGTTTTTCTTCTGATGGTTCCTTGGAACCTTGGCTCCATTTGACAATGTGTAAGGGCCTGGAGAGAGAGCTCAGCAGTTAAGACACCTAAATGCTCTTGTAAAGGACCCAGGTTCAGTTTCCAGCATCTACATAGTAACTAATAACTTCCTGTAACTCTTGTTTCAGGGGATTTGACATTTTCTTCTAACCTCTGAGGGTTCCTGCATGCATGTGTTACCAAGTATACTCACAAGGCTCATACATATACACATAAATTAAAATAATAAAGGCCCTTTTTAAAAAAGGAAATGAGAGTATATAGCAAATCTGTGCTGTGAAAAATTGGGAGAAAAATGAGACAGCTAGGGAGTGGGATCCTTTTTTAAATCGTCTAATATCTCCTTTTACCTGTTTTGTTCCTGTGTTTCTTGCAGGGATTTTGGACCAGGGGGAGGGTGTCCTGATCATTTTTGATGAACCCCCAGTAGATAAAACTTATGAAGCTGCTCTGGAAACAATTCAGAACATGAGTAAAGTAGTGGACTCCCTCTACAACAAAGCCAAGAAGCTGACATAGGTGAGTGCTGTCCCCGGGACCCAGGGCCGGGCAGCGCTATCTTCTGCCTGGACACTGAACACCACCTGGTCTTGACGTCTTCCCCGATTGACACTGCTCTGTCTTCTCTTGCAGAGTTGGATCTGTAGCGGTCCTTTGGAGAGTGTGTGTGGCGGGAGAGTGAACCCTTGGGGAAATGCTAGGAGATTCTTTTCTTTCTGTTCTACTTTTCGCTCGGAAAGTTTTTAACCCTCATTGGTGCATCTGTATCCAGCGATAGGCGGCCAGTTCTCATGTAATCAGCACTGGCCAACATGGGAGTGGGGAAATTGCTTAAAAAAAAAGAAAAAGAAAAAAAAAAGATTCTAAATAAAAGGAAAAAGGCTTACACTACCTAAAGCTGTGCTCTCTGCCTCCTGGGAGAGGGCCGCAAAGCCAGGCACCCCGCCAACCACTGGGGATCCTCATCCACCTGCTGGGCGCCACCTCTCCTCCTCTTCAGAATTGGGTGTTTGCTGACCATCAAAAGCAACGACTTTTTATTCTGTTTGTACTGAACCAAAACAAACAACTATGTATAGACTGCTGTTTTCTTTTTTATTTGAAACAAGGCGTTTGGTGTTCTTTCCCCTGCCGTCGGGCCTGCCCACCCTGCCCTCTCTGACATTGGCTCCGGCACACTGGCTGAAGGGCCTGCTATGCGGCAGTGCATGCACGGCTCTGCTCTGGCCTGTGAAAGAATGGGAACAAGTCCGGGAGCTAGTGTCCACCACGGCCACGCGGGAGCAGTGAGGGCCCACAGCCCTCAGGGGGCCTGCTGTGCATGTGGCTTTTTTTAACACAGTGCTAGATTAGATGTTTTATCTACTCCTCCCTTCCCTCTTTGCTTTCCTTTCTCCTCTCTTTCATCTCGGCTCTACCCTCTCTCTTCTCTAGAGGAGCTGACCTGTCTAAACCCCATCTGCTGCTTTCCCTCTCCACCCTTCTTTCCTGATGGATGGATTTTTTTTTTTAAACAGTGAATGTTGGGAATAAGACTGGGGTGTGTTTTTTTTTTTAATTAAAAAATATTAATTTTCCACGTTGAGTTTGAAGCACCCTCATGTCCCCTTCCCAGTGTCTTTTTCTGCCTCTGAAGAGTGTGAGCGGACAGGAAGGCGCTGTTTTAGCATGCGTTTTCTTGATGCAGTTCCCTGCAGGCTTTGATGCCATGTGGGCAAGTGGGCGCCTGCGCCTCCCCTGTCCCCACTGTGCTTTCTCCTCTCATCCCGTCTTCTCTTTCTTCTTCCCCTCCTCTGCCTCTCTCCTGCTGGCCTCCTTTTTTCTTTCTTTAGAACCTTTCTCAGATTATCCTTCCAGGTTTTGGTAATAAATTTCTATTTTGTAAAAGGATTTTGTTGTACCAGGTTTTGCATCTTCACTGAATCTGACTGGCTTTTATTTTCCTCTTCAAAATCAGGTTTTGTTCTCAACCCTCTCCTCTTCCCATCATGTCCAGTCACTGTTTTGGTTTTGGCACCATCAATATCAAATGTACAAACGGTTCTTGCTGACCAACACCAGGTATATCTGATGTTCAGATGAGTTCCAATAAAATAATTTTTTTTTCAAAAGGCGTCTTTTCTTGAGTGCTGGAGGGTTTCCAAGCAAGTTTTCCTGCTCCATAAAGTCCCTTCTGGTTTGCCAGAGCTCTGTTACCTTGTTGCTTAATGGGAGTCTTGTGGCCATGCTGGGAGTCCATATTTGGAGACCTCTGGCAGGAAAGTTGACCTGTAAGGAGTTAGAAGTCTCCTGGGCCGGGAAGGCCAGGGAGGGTGTGTGGGGTGGGCAGTACTGTTCTGTTTCCTTATCTCTTTGTCTGTGGGAGGTGATGGGGATATGGGGCTCTGAAGAAGCGCAGGTGCCAGCATCCCATGGCCAACTCATGCTTTAGTGCAGTGCTTCTGCAATCCTCAATAGCAGTTATTTTCTTTTTCTTCTTTCTTAATTATTTGGGGGGAGTGGAGCTTGCATTTATTTATTTATTCATTTATTCACTCACTCACTTTATTTATTTATTTATTTATTTATTTATTTATTTATTTATTTATTTATTTATTTTTTAAGGAGCCCTGAAGACAGGGTTTCTCTATGTAGCTCTGGCTTTCCTGGAAGTTGCTCTGTAGACCAGGCTGGCCTTGAACTCACTAAGTGCTGGGATCTATACAGTATTCTGCTTGCATGTATGACTACATGCCAGAAGAGGACACTGGGTCTCACTATAGATGGTTGTGAGCTATCATGTGGTTGCCGGGAATTGAACTCAGAACCTTTGGAAGAACAGCCAGTGTTCTTAACCTCTGAGCCATCTCTCCATCTCAATAGCAGCTATATTTATACTGCCCTCAGATCGCAAGAGTGGGTCTTGTGAGGGACCAAGGTCTTTGGGGGACTGCCAAACTCCAGTTTGAACAGTTTTGCTATCTTCAGTCACAGTTATGTTTCTCTGTATACTTATTTAAAAGTTTTGTTTCTATAAAGCACTTAAAAAATCTCCATAATAATGTGGAGCTGGAGCAGAATGGAGAGGGTTTCCCAGACCTAGGGAAAACCCCAAGCAATTCACGACAGTACCCCTCAGTGTGATGATTTCAGACAAGCAGAGCTGCTGTGTGTGTGGCTATCAGATCCCTGAGGTGAGGCTGGTTCAGACTGTAATCACCTACCATCCTTTAAAGGCTTAGTATGAAAAGGTATAAGGTACCCCACTAATTTTTATATATGCACTGGAATATTTGGGTCATATTGGTTTAAACAAAATATACTATTAAAACTTACCTGTTCTTTTTTTAATGTAATTACTAGAAAATAGCACATTACCCTGGTCACTATGGCTCTTGGGTACCTCTGACTGGACTGCAGTAAGCCATCGTGGGTTATGCCACGGTTTCTTCTTCCAGGTCTCACGTAGCCTAGCTTCCTCCCCCAACTCCACCCCATAAGATACCTGGCCATTGGCTGGCTTGGTTCTGGGTTGTCTAGCTGAGTCTTTCTCGAGCATCAGTGAGACTGGCGTTGAGAATAGCAGTCAAGAGGGCAGCTGCGGTGCACTCTTGTGTGCTGGTTACATAATCTGTGTTGCTCAGAAGAGCCACTAGATGCTGCTCTGTGCCCTCAAAGGAAGACTTCCTCAAGAACCAGGGTTCTGTAGCTCTTGGTTGGAACCCTTTCTGCACCATGTAGCTGGTTACTCCTTTGGCCTTCTGTCCCAAGTGGTATGTGTAGAGCAGATCTCTCACCCCTTCTTGCAGGGCAGATAGAGCTAGACTCCAGAAAAGCAAGCCAGCTGATAGTGTAACTAGGTGTCTTTCCTGTTGCTGTCTGAATACTAGGAAGGAAGCATCCTTGCTTCATTCAACTGCCTCTGCCTTCTGGGCTCTCGGCTGTGTCATGTTGGGCAGATTGCTTCCCTTTCTTGTTTTCCTGTTAGAACAGTGAGAAGAGCTGGGTTTAGGGAGGCAGAGGTGGGGTTGAGTGGGTAGGAAGCTGGCCTTGTGGGATGGCTAGTCTTGGTTTTTAACGACTACATCTGGATGGAATTAAATGAAAATCAAAAATTGAGAGCACGCCAGTGAGGTGGTGTTTTTGTTTGTTTGTTTGTTTGTTTTTTTTTTAATTTGAGGTAGGAAAATCCACTTGTAATCTGGATCTTGAGTTGAGAATCCTCAGGTCTTAATCCAGATCTTGAGGTGAGCCTTTAATCTGCATCTTGAGGCCTTTAATCTGGGCCACACCTTCTGTTGGAAGCCTACATAAGGACGTGGAAGAAGGAAGCTTTTACTCGTTGCTTGCTCTGTACTTGCTGGCAAGTCCCTTTCTTCACTGGCATTAGAGTGTACTTCTTCGGGATTCCAGGATCTACTGAAGATCAGCTGAGACAGCCAGCCTTGTGGACTGAGCAATTTCTGGATTCCTAGACTTTGCCCAATAAACCCGCCACTGTTGGGAGTTCTGCTACTCTAGAGAACCTTGACTAATAAATCTTGAAGCAGGCTTACCAGGTGTGACCTAGGTGGGTGGGGCTCCAGCATTGGTTGGTAGTGCCATCCTATTTCTGTTCTGCTGCAAATATGATTTTGCCCCTGGCAACATGAGGCTGGAGTTAAGGTTTCTGAAGGTAATGAGTTGGCTGGACAGGAAACAAGAGAGAACATGCATGCTGCCATGCTGGAAAAGGCCCATGAATTCTAGGATGAATTGTAAAAGCTGGAATTGAGTTGCAGGCAGCAGCAAGCCCAGGTTTTTCTAATGGGTGGATTGCAGCCTTCAGAGATCTGTGTATAATTAGGGAAGTAGAACACAGATACCTTTTGCTCAATCCTAGAATTTGAAGGGGACCATATACATGAAGCCAGTGAGATGCTGGGTCTCTCAATGGGCTGGTGGAACAAGGTTTTCAGCTTTGAAAGACCCTGGGAAGATGACTTACTCTGATGAAGAGCCAGGGCAGCTCTATTTGAAGAGTAGTTAGGGTTGCTGACAGTCTGACCCGTGAGGCTTGATCTCTATGTCAGTGTAGAGAAAGCTCTTGGAGAGCTTATTCTGTGGAGCAGGTGTGGTGGCTTATACCTGAATCCCAGCAATGAGCGAAGAAGCAGGAGGATGGCAAGTTGCTGGCAGCTTGTGCCACAAGGAAAGGTTCTAAGTCATGGAGTTCCTTTGAGCATGAAGGGTTAACAAAGCTCTTGCTAGTGTGAGTTGTTAGCCAGCGTGGCACCTGCTCTCAATCCTACAAATACTCTGTTCCCCTTCCTGGTGTGAGTTGAAGCCTGGGAGCTCTCACCACAGCCGATCTGGACCAGCCTCCAGGAACATTGTGAGGAAGGGGCCACAGCTAAGCTAGCCTTCCTGCGTGTTTGATGAGGTCCTGGAAAACGGTTTTTGGTACAGCGTAAGTGCGTGTTCTATTCTGGTCCCCACGGTCCAGAAACCTTTCCTCTTCTATTGGCACAGAAATCTCTGGGTACATAAACTGGCACTTTCTCACCTGGAGGTGCTTCACCTAATGAGGTTGTTAGCTCCACCACTGAAGGTGATGTCAGGAATTCTCTAGGTCTTAGTTGGCTTGTTTGGCAGTTTGGGTCTCCAGAACCAGTCCAGAATGAGTGACTAGTAAACCGGCAGTGGCCTTTGTGAAGGTTATGGAGGAGTGCTTGTGAGCTATGGTCAGAATCAGAATTCCCTGCAATTTTACTGTCATCGGGTTTTAAAATGGGCAAATCGGAGGCTGGCCTGAAGGCGCAGCTGCTTCGATTTTGACACAACTGGCGAGAGGCGGCTCCGAGGTCGAATCGGTGATAGGCTGTGTCGGCCGCCCGCAGCCCGCTGGCGCGGCTCTCCCTCGCCCGGCCCCGGGGCCAGCTCTCCCAACGCCGGCGGCCTCAGCTGAGGGGGCCGCGGCGGGAACAAAGGCAGCACGTGTCTGGGCGGGGCCCGCGCTCCGCCCCGCCCGCCCGGCGAGCTCCGCGGCGCGGCGCCGGCGCTCACGAGGCCGGCCTGCGCGGAGCGGCGAGGGCGGCTTCGAGGCGGGGACCCGGCGCCGCGCGTTCCCGCCGCCCGCGGCGCGGCGCGGCGCGTGTGGGGCTCGCCCCCCGGGGCTCGCTGAGGACGCGAGCGGCCGCGAGCCGGCGGCGAGACCGAGCGGGCTCGTGAACCGCGCGCGCGGCCCCGGCCGACCGCCTGCCGGGCGCGCGCCGGGGCGGGGCGGGGCGCGGCGGAGACGCGGGCGGGGGCCGGGCGGGGGCGGGGCCGCGGAGTCTGCAGAACCTTGGACAGAAGCTGCGAGCCGCCGCCGCCGCCGCCGCGCGGAGCCGCTCCGAGCCCCTGGGCCGCGGCGCGCATTGCGGAGGGCCGGGGACGCAGCGGCTGCGCCTGCCGCGGGAGCCTGCCTGCGGGTAAGCCTGCGCAGAGCGGGGCCGTGCGCGCGGCCTGCTCGGACTCCTGCTACGGCGGCCTCTGCGGCTCTTGGCCGGTGCCGCAGTGGAAGCGCGGGCCGGGGCTCGGCGGGGCCGCAGCCCGGGGGTTCGGGCCTCGGAGGTGCGGGCGGAGGGGCGCGACGCGGAGCCCCGCCCGGGGCTGAGAACCATCTTGTTTTCCACGCAGATCCGCAGGGCTACACGCGTCGCGTCCCGGGAGCGCCTCCTTTCTGTCTGAGGCCGCCGCAGGCTCGGTAAGGCGTCTTTTTTCCCCCTCCGGCCGGCAGGCTGGGCGCGCAGGGGCGCTGGCCCCCGCCGGGCGCGCAGTGGCACCATGGGCACGGTTCTGTCCCTGTCCCCCAGCTATCGGAAGGCAACCCTGTTTGAGGATGGCGCGGCCACGGTGGGTCACTACACGGCCGTGCAGAACAGCAAGAACGCCAAGGACAAGAACCTGAAACGGCACTCCATCATCTCCGTGCTGCCTTGGAAGAGGATCGTGGCCGTGTCAGCCAAGAAGAAGAACTCCAAGAAGGCGCAGCCCAACAGCAGCTACCAGAGCAACATCGCGCACCTCAACAATGAGAACCTGAAGAAGTCGTTGTCCTGCGCCAACCTGTCCACATTCGCCCAGCCCCCGCCGGCCCAGCCGCCCGCACCCCCAGCCAGCCAGCTTTCTGGCTCCCAGACTGGAGTCTCCTCTTCTGTCAAGAAGGCCCCGCACCCTGCCATCACCTCTGCAGGGACACCCAAACGGGTCATCGTCCAGGCGTCCACTAGTGAGCTGCTGCGCTGCCTGGGTGAGTTTCTCTGCCGCCGGTGCTACCGCCTGAAGCACTTGTCCCCCACGGACCCCGTGCTCTGGCTGCGAAGCGTGGACCGCTCGCTGCTTCTGCAGGGCTGGCAGGACCAGGGCTTCATCACACCGGCCAATGTGGTCTTCCTCTACATGCTCTGCAGGGATGTCATCTCCTCCGAGGTGGGCTCAGACCACGAGCTCCAGGCTGTCCTGCTGACCTGTCTGTACCTCTCCTATTCCTACATGGGCAATGAAATCTCCTACCCGCTCAAGCCCTTCCTGGTGGAGAGCTGCAAAGAAGCCTTTTGGGACCGTTGCCTCTCAGTTATCAACCTCATGAGCTCCAAGATGCTGCAGATCAACGCTGACCCACACTACTTCACACAGGTGTTCTCCGACTTGAAGAATGAGAGTGGCCAGGAGGACAGGAAGCGGCTCCTCCCGGGCCTCGACCGGTGAGCTCCTGCAGCCGGCATCTCGGCTCAAGGATTCCATTCGTTTTTAAAATTTATTACTAAATGAATCAAGTTTTGTGTACAGTATGTGTCTAGCAGAGCCACCAAGGGTCTCTTCCCACGTTCTTTCCTTGGGGTTTTTTTCCAGCCCTTTCCAGAACTCTTGGGACTTTCGAACTCATGAACCTTGTGCAAACCCACAAGACGCATTCAGAGCCGCTTAGGCTGCTGACCACTCACTTTCTGGGACTAAGGGACTGACCTTCCCTTGTCACCTGTACCCATTCTGGGTCCAGGGTTGATGAGGCTTCCCACTGTCCCATGACTGGAGCTGGAGAGGGTCCTGTGGCTGGTGGCCCAGGAGGAATCGGCCCTTTTCTGGCGACTGTTTCATTCTCTCAAAGGCTCCTGGAGCCAGCTCTCCTGACTCAGGATTCTGGAGGTTGTGAGGCAAGATCTCCACTGCTCTGGGGCGTCAGTGCAGAAGCCTGGGGGGGTGGGTCTGGTGCAGAGATTATTGATGACTGTTGACCCACGCACAGCCCTGGTCTGCTGCTTGCTTTTTAGGGAGAAGGGCTTTTCCTTTGCTGGCAGGATGGAGCTCCCTGCCCTGCCCTTTGTCTCTGCTCCCAGCTCCCATGTTAGTGTTGGTTAATGAGGTGGTTTGCTCATTACATTTCTCTCTCATTTTGGGTCCCAGCTAAGGGGGGGAAGTGAAGCTAGGGGCAGCTCCTTTCCTGAGTGAGTTTTTTATTTGAACAATGCAGATCAGTCAGTCACCCTGTGCAAAAGCCAGGGCAGCAGCAGGGACCCATGAGCAATGCTGCCTTCTGGGCACGTGGGTGTCCATGCCTGAAATCCAGTTGGTGCCCACTTAAGTGCTCAGGCCTCTTGCTGGTGCACATGACATTTGTCCTACAAAGCTGGGGAAGGTGAGATGAGTTGATACGGGTGAGGTGGTGTTGGCGTTGCCCACTCCTAACCCTTGTTAATTTAAAGCGGTTCCCAATCTGTTCGGCTTCTCCTGGAGAGGAAGCTTTGCTCTGTGCAACCGACTGAGACAGCTGCATCTGGGAGACAATTACAGGATTCCAGTGTGACCCGTGATTGCTTTGGAAGCTTGGTGACTGTCCAGCTGAACACTTCCAGCCGCTGGGTGTGGTGCCCACCTATCCCTGCCTGCTGCAAAACACACTCTGTGGACTTGACTGGATTTTCTTTCTAATTTCCCCAGACTGGTGGCTTGGGGTTTGGAAATGGTCCAAGAGGAGGGAGCGAGTCTTCCTGCACAGCCCTCCAGCGTTGGGGAACAAAGAGCAATGTGAAGATGCTACGGAGGATTTCCTCTTCCTGTCCTGCTCCCCGGGGAGTGTTGGGAATTGGGGGCTACAGTGGGGAAGGCAGACATTTTCTTACATAGGATTAGGTTCTAGGTGGCTGCCAACTTGCACAAGCACTACTGAAAAATCACATGTAATGAGAAAGCTGTGAAACTGAGGTCTCGATTGAAGAGGCCTGGAGCGGAGCCAGCCTTTCGCCGAGGTGGGGAAGAGGACCTGTAGGGACTAGAGAGCCTCTTCCCGGTCCCTCATCCGGGTTCCTAGAGAGCAGATCCTGGGCCCTCACATGCCACAGCCTGTCTGTTCTGGCTTCATGTCGCCTACCTTCACATCCTGCTGCCACGGTGACCCGCGCTGGGGGCCCCACAGGGCGGCTGGAAGAAGAACTTCAGGTGTCCAGTCTGAGGAGGAGGGGGCGCGTGTCTGTGGCCTGCCAGCTGCTGAGGCCAGCCCGGAGCTGTCCCACTGAGCTGCAGTAACAAGAGTCCAGCTCTGCTGACTGTTTCCTGCTCTTTTTTTTTTTTTTTTTTTTTAATTTTTGAGGAGGTGCATACTTCAGGAGTGGTCGGCAGCTAAGGAAAGAGCTCCCTCGTTCCATTGTGAAGTCCATGTGTCCTCTCCCCTTGCATCGGTCATCAGTGCCGTGTAAAGGAACAGCTGATAGACTTGAGTGTTCGAGCCATGAACCCATCTGACATGCTGCTATGAAGACACTTTTAGAACAAACACACACAAAATAGAAAAGAAAAAAAAAAGAAAAATGTGAAAAAAATCCACAAAAAAAGAAAAAAAAAGGCCCCTTTTCTTCTCCGTTGCTTTTACAGTGGTACTGTGCATGCCAAGCAGGGGCATTTTGTGTCTTAAGAAAAATAACCTTAGAACAGATGGCCGCGAGAGTCATGCGTGCCGAGAATGAGCCACGGGAGCATAGTTCAGGATTGGATTTTTCTCTTTTCCTTGAAGGGTTGATATATTCTTTCCATGCAGTTATTAGAATTTAGTTTTGTTCCAGCAGTGTTAAACTTGCAATGAAAAACAAAATGTGCCATCCCCGCCCTAAAATTATCCATAGCTGTACATCCGATACTGCTAATTACACACGTGATGTATGTTTTTTTTTGTTATTTTTTTTTTAGTGAAATTTCTTCTGTAGCTACTCTTTGACCAAACTGTGGATACTGTTAATATTAATTTATATTTGTCTCATTTTTGTATGTATGTATGGCGTGTTTGTGAGTATGTGTGGTTTATAATCTGAAAAGAGTCATGAAGCTCAGTTTGGCTGTAATTTAATTCCCCTTCCCTTATTTTTATTTATTTTTGTACTGTGCTGATTCAATAAAATGCACTGACCATCCATTCTATCGACCTCTTTGTGGACCCGCCATTTGGGAGCATGCTGGGGCACCTTTAGTTAGTGCATGATTTGTCTGTGTAGAATTGGGTTAATTTGTGTGGGTAGAGTGGTACAGTTAGGGGAAAGGGCTGGAACAGACTTAAGTGATTGAGAAAGCAGGGCAAGGGGGGAAGTCAGCTTTGGCTTTGTGGTCTGGCAGGTTCTTCCAGGGGGCTTCCTTTGTGGGATCACAAGACCAGCAGCTCAAGCCACAGGGGGTCAGTCAGGTTTAGGTACCGCCTGATCAGGGTTGGCCATGTAAGTCCTGCTTGGGCACCTCGCCTTACACTCTGCCTTAGACTCTGTACTGAGTCTTGGTGCCAAGGCTGCGCTCCCTTTCCCCTGGGCCTGCCTTGCTCAGCACCCACTGCTCAAAGGCCAGCAGGGGTAGACAGGTGTCCCGATGGCCCAACAGTTTAGCTTCTGAGGAATCCAGCCCTGGGTCTCCCAGGTACGCGGCTACCTCAGCTTCTGTGTGTGGTCTGCCTGCCAGCCGGGAAGAGGGCAGTGGGAACCTGTTCTCGGCTGGCCCTGCAGCCATTGTTGGGAGCCTGCAGCCTGTGATTAAGGCCTGCCTCGTCCGGGAGGCCCCGTGGTCTGTAGGTAACTGCAGAACCCTGCAGTGGTGAGCCCCTGGGTGCTAGGGTGCCCTGAGGCCTCCACCTAGTCCGTGGGTCCTGGGAACTGCCCTGGAAGAGGCCATGCTGGTCCAATAGCTGCCACAGGGCTCTGTGGCCATCCTTTGTGTGGACGTGGGTTTATTTCAGAACCGTGTTCCCTTAGGAGTCTGGAGGGCAGGCTTCAGAATGGCAGAAACCAGTTCCCGGGTTGGATCCCAGGGCTGCCTCTTCCCTCATGCTTCTTGCTTCCTAATTTTTCTGTTCAAAAGCCCTGGGCAAATTATCCCCTATGCTACATAATTTGTGCTTAATTTTCCTACCTTCTGGGATGGCAGTTGACTACATAAAGTTTCACTATTTTTCAATGATAACACCTTTAAAAATAAGATTTAATGCTTTATTGCTCTTGATGGTAAATCAAAATATGCTTAAGAAATAAAGTTAATTTAATGGAAAATAGGAATATATGCACCAAACCATAAACTGCATTTCATTAAATCAAGAGACCCCACTCCATGCATACAATCACTGTGTCCTCCCTCTTCCCCTTACTGTGATCATTCACACTCCTCATTCCAGGTCCTTCAGTGGCCACAGCCTGACATAAGAAAGTGCTTTTTGGACAGGGCAGTCCTTGGTGGAAGGTTCTGGCCTGGGCCAGGGGTCCCAGGCCATGTCAGAGGGCTGGGAGGAGCGTCCCCCACCCGAAGCCTCTGAACTGCAGCTCTTTTGGCATGACCTGCTTTGGTGTGTGTGAACACACTTCAGCATGTCTAGTGTGAAGGAACACGCTGGGGCGATAAGTGGAAAGGAAAAGGTGAAGTTCCAGTCAGATGGTTCTGGTCTGTGTCCACCAGCGATTGGCAATACCGGCTGGTGGCAACTCCGTAGTGCACGGGCAGCTGACCAGGCTTGGAGGGTGAGAAAGGTTCCCGAGGACAGCGCCGTAACAGGAGTCTTTGTTGCAAACTGCCCGCAGTGTAAAAGTCCCCACAGCTCTGCCAAAGGGGCTGTGAGACCCGGGGACTGGGACCACCTTGGTCAGCCAGGTGACTCCCTCGGGCCCTGGGCAAGGCACGGGAGGTGGCACCCAGGCACCTGGTGGGCTAGGGTGACAGGGTGAGGATTAGGGGGCAGAGCCTGGCTCTGAAAGCCATGCGGCTCCCACTGTGTGCCTGGTACAAGCCTTCCGCATTAGGCCTCCCCTAGCGAACCTGGGCTGCCCACAGGCCTCTTTATCCTCAGCAGCTGAGGAGGGGGCGGGGCTCTCGGGGAGGCCTCTGGAGCAGGCATGCTCTTTGCTGGCAAACTGGCAGCACTTTTCCCAGCAGGGGGCTCGGGGGCCAGGCTCCAGCAGGCAGGTGTGTGGTGTGGTGGGCACCCTGGCCTGGCCTGCAGTGCCAGGACTCCACACTCATTGCTGCAGTTTTGTCCCACCGCTGGGTCCTGTGAGCTTTGGCTCCGCACAAGTCCCAGGTCTCCAGTGAGGAGGAGGTGCAGCTAGAGGAGTGAGGGGAAATGGTGGAGATGAGCGCTGCCCTCTCCTTGCACCTCCTTACTGGGTCCTGACGGTGTGGTTACAGCAGAAGGGACATCTGATGAGCAACCTGGCAGTCTGCAAAAGAAAAGGTTAAGATGACCATGGATGTGGGCTGTGGATTAAGCTAACTGGTCCTTGGAGCAGCAGCAGGGTCTCTAGGGGAGAAGTGGTCAGAGTCCAGTTCTGGAATCTTGGTGGCAAAGATCCCCCAGGGCAGGCTCTGGGAAGGAGGGCTAGCTGATCATGGCTGAAGGATGGGCTCCACAGACGGGCCTGTTCACCTGGTGGTTTTGGCTTGTGCTGAGGGGTTCTGAGCTAGGTCCCGAGGGCTGCAATCCTGTGGGGGGAGGGAGGCACAGAGCAGGGCTAAGTCCTCTGCTCATGGAGGCTGAATCTAAATCTAGGAGAATGTGTCTTTGGCTGGAGAAACTGTGCCTTGGTTCTGTGCCACCCGTCGCTTTGCTGGGATCAACAGTGGCCACTGGTTCTTTGCCAACTACAGGTACCATCCAGTTGCTTGTGAGGCAAGAAGTGGTCTGGCTGAAGTGGAGGCTGAAGAGGGTCTTTGGTTTCCTGAGCAGGGACTATGGATAGTTGAGAGAACTGAGGCAGGGGCAGAAAGCCAGGTAGGACGCCTCAGGAACAGGGCCTTAGAGAAGGCAGAGGAGCCCTGCCCAGTGGAGGGCTTGAAAGCTGATTTTTAGTGGCATTAGAGGGCAAACAGCAATTAGCTGGGCTCTTGGGATGCTGAGCAAGGTGGAACACGTGTGGGGATGGAGAGGCTGAGGGCCCGGCCTGCCTCGCGCCAGACTCAGGCTCTTGCTCCTCCAGGCCAGGCCTCCAATGTGCAGCAGTCAGTTCCCTGGCACACTGAGGATGAAGCCCGAGCGGTTCTTGGTGAAGTCAGGCTGTGGCTGATTGAGCCGGGTCTCCACAGAGACGGTGCACTTCTTCCCATGCAGGCTGCACTGCACAGGGTTGGTGACGTTCACTTGAAGGTGGCGCTTCTCACTGGAATGGAAAAGATAGGCCAGGCAGGCAGTGAGTGGGCAGATACAGAATGCTGTGGTTTCCTTGGCAACCCCCAGGGCCCTGCCATTTGCCAGGCTCCTGTGGGGTGGCAGTATCAGGGTTCAAGTTGCTTTCTCCCCAGGTGCCCACAGAAGCTTGGAGGGGGCCCAGGGGAAGGGGGAGGAGAGAGTGGAACTGAGGCGGGTGCTGTGGCCAGCAGGTGCTGGCCAGGCAGGACTGCTCATTGCAGAGAACCCTGTGTGCTCATGGACCAGGGAAGCAGATGTGGTTGTGCCATTTGCCACCAGGACTGGACTGAGTCACTTGGGCATCAGGTGTTCCAGGACAAAGAGTGTCAGGGCTCTGAATCATGACAATTCTCTCTGATTGTCAACAGGGAGACTAGGGTTCCCCCTAGCCACTCAAGGAACATCTGCCTTGAATCCAGCTGGTTATTTGTCATGGAGTCTGGCTGTCAAAAGTAGATCTGAGGTTGAGTCCTGGGGTACAGTAGCTCTGTGATCCCAGTTACCTGGGTGGTTGAGTCAGGAGGATAGTAAGTTCAAGACCAACCTGGGCTCCAGAGTGAGTTTACAGCTAGCCTGGGCAACTTACTGACACCTTGTCTCAGACTAAGGACTGGGAAAGTACTGGAGATAGCATAGCTCGGTGGTAGAGCTCACGAGTGTGAGGGCCAGGGTTCAATCCCTAAACCTACCCAAACCAACCAACCAAAGCAGGTCTGAGCTGACCCCCACCCCGTGAGGGCTATTCCCACAGAGCCTGGAGAGCGCTGCAGATGGTCCCCACTGCCTGGCTACTCGATGGTAGCTCACTTCCTGTCCACCAGAAGAGCCACAGCCAGAGCTCGTCACTGAGCGGGTCCAAACCCTGAGGAGCCCACGGGGAATTTCGTGCTGCGCCCTCCCTGCTAGGAAGTGGGGGCCTCACCTCCCGAAGTGAACGCTGCTGACTGTACTTGAGCTGCTTATTTTAAAAACCGAGAAACTTGTAAGTAGGGTGGCACCTAAATGTGTGCACACACGTCAGCCCATTCCCTGCACCTCAGCGTGGGCTGCATCAGTTTTCTTTGAGTTGGGGGGAGAGAGAGAAAGGCTCGTTGTTTTAGGAGGGTCCAGTTAGGATGGGCTTCAACAATTGGTTTCTCTCCTTCCTAGAGGTTCCTTCGCTGTTGCTGCCAAGGCTGCATGTCAGGGAACAGGCTGCGTCTTCTGAACACTGTTGGTCTCCTGGCTAAGGGAGTTCCCGGCCCTGAAGAGGGAATGCCCACTGGCCACATAGGATTGAGCCAGCACTCACTGAGCCCCGCCCAGCCTGGACAAGATTTCCCTGCACTGGCCAAGCACTGGCTGGTCCAGAAGACTCAGGTGCCGATGTAACGAATCAGGCTACATGGCATGCTACTGATCCCGGGGATCAATGTGCCCAGCATAGGTGCTTCCTGCAGTACTGGCCCAAGTGCATGGTGTGCAGCGACACTTGGTGGCATGTCCCATAGAAGGTTCCAGAGTGGGAGAAACTGAGGTACTGTTTCCTACCTGCTTCAGTAACCATGATCCGAGGCAGCAAATTGGAACAGGAGAATCATATGAGCATTAAGTATCAAATACTTAATGTCTCATCAGCCACAGCTAGAACCTGGGCTTTGACAGTTATTTTTAACCAGAGTTGGACATAAAAATAGCAGAACCTCTCAGAGGCACTGACTCAGGCTCTTTTCCATTCCCTTGGGAGTCAGGGGGTTAGATACGAAGGTCTAACCTTTGGCCGCAGTGGGCTATGTGTGGGTCTCCTGTGGCCTCACACTGGCCCACGGCAGGTAAAGCCCCAGCTCTAGGGAAGCCTCAGAACAAGATGGTCCCAAGCTTGCCCAGCCTGCCTGCCTCTTCTGGGGTCTTTTGGGTCCCACTCTCCTCAAGTTCTCCGGGGGCCTGGAAGGGAGAGAGCCTGGCTGGGAGGCGCCATCCCATCTCCCCTCCCTGCTGGGGCGGGTGGAGAGTGTGCACACTGGGTTCTCCCAGGTTTGCTGGGAATGGGCTCTAGAGAGGCATTCTGACATTCGGTGTCAGTTGGGGAAACTAGCATGCAGTCACCAGCACGCCTGCTGTGTTCCTTTGCTGCTGCAGTGGGCCCTCCTGATGAGCCTTCTCCACCTAGTCCCTTGGCCAGGGGTCATCGGCCAGTCTCCCCTATCCTGTCCTTTTCTTTTGGGTGTTTGGTGTGGGTTAGGCGGTGGGAGTATAGAGGCCGGAAGAGCATCCTAGGAGATGTTAGGGCTTCATCTTGAAAGCAGAGATTTGCTTCACTCTCCTACTTTCCTTCCTTTACTCCTCCTTGTCCCAGTCAGCCAGTTCGTCTCTAAGCACTGTGGAGTAAATACTGGCAGATAGAAGGGAAGGAGGGGGACAGTCCTCTTTCTCAGGGACCTTACAGCACAGCACTTAGCTGTGCCTGAGAGGCCCAAGCACACCTAGGGCCCCTGAGGTTGGCCTTCTTCCCTTCCAGAGGACGCTGCAGGAGGACAGCCCTCTGTTAGGAGGAAGGCGGGAAGCAGCGAACTGGGCTCTTCTGCACTGTGGGGCACACAGTTCTGGGCCCCGCTTTCTCTGTCATGCCATCATCCTCTGTGCCAGCCTGTGGTGGCTCCACACCTCCCACGGAGAAGCTCTCTCCCTGGCCAGGAAAGTGCTAAGTGTCCTCTCCCTTCCATGGGCAGTGCTGGGCCTCAGCCTGCCCCAGGGAGCTTGCTGGAGTGGTTGTGTCCTGGTCCTCTGGGCTGACATGGGAAGTGGTCAGAAGAAGGCAAGGCACAGACAGAAGGAGAGGCTTTTCCTCACTGCCACAGCCAGCCATGTTTCTGGGCCTGCCAACTCTACTCCCAGCCACAGATTCTGTCTAACTCCCTGTTGCTAGCACTCCCCTCAGTGGAGAGAGAAGCAATCAGGACTTAATCAGGAGAGAAAGGGTGCCATGCCTCCACATCCCTCCCCCGTTCTTCTTTCCTTTTGTCTTCCGAGTTGAGGTCTCACCATATGTAAGTCAGGCTGGCTTTGCACTCAGGCCTCAGCCTCCTGATGCTGAGGTTACAGGCATGAGCCACTGCACACGACTCTCCAGCCCATGGGCACTCTAAGCCCATGAGGTTGGTTTTGCTTCATCTAGGATCTTTAAATACAAGGTTGGGGCTACAGGCCTGGATTCTGGTCCTACTGGATCTTGGCCTTGCCTCAGCCCCCATGACGTGCTTTAGTTACTCTGTGGTGAGGACCGGCGAAGCGTTATTTCGTCATCGTCACCCTGCCATCTGCTCCCCAGCCTTTTCTCAGTATTTTAAGGTGCTGAGCCCCAGAAACACAGAAAGTCCGGGTCGGGTTGGAGACAGGGTTTTTGCGTGCTGTGGCAGGCTGCCCACCCTCCTGGGATCTACACTCCGGTGACCGATCACAAAGGCTATTTAGAAAGACGTGAGCTCCGTCAATGGGAAGCGGGCACGCTCCACTTTTACTCCTCCTTTAGGCAAGTGCTAAGAGCTTCCCCAAGAGCTGGCTAGGACAGCCATGTTATTATAGCTCATAAAGCTCATAAACCATACGGCTGCTCCTGTTTTGAATAGCGCCCTGTTTGGCACTATGTACGCTGGGTATTCTCAGCTTGTTTCAACCTGACAGGTGTGGGGACCCTTATGCCATATGCATGGCTTTGCTTTCCCTGTGTGGAACTCACTGGTTCCAGAGGGGGAGGGGTCTCAGAGGGGCTGGAAAACTGGGCCTGGAGGGCCGGAAGGGCTAGACCAGGTGATTGGTCCCCGGCTTAGTGAGTCAGCGTACTATCACAGGCCTCAGTCTCCCCACACTTCAGACTGCCCACTCTCAGCCCTTTGTTCAGAGTCACTCCAGCCTCATAATGAGGGGGACACTGCGCTCAACTGGCCGTGAACCTCCATGATCCGAAACACCCACTCAGGAAAGTCATTCCAGAGGCAAAGTGGCCAGATGGCTTGTGGAATGGGAGAGTCCCAGGAGGCAGGCAGCTCTAGAGAAGTGCTCAGTGTTGTCACTGTGAGACACGGGATGTCCCCAGGCACAGCCCTGAATGACCTGGTGTCCAGCCATCTTTGCGAGGCTGCTGTAGGGTTCAGGGAGAAGTGGGGGTTGGGTTCATAACGGAGTGACAGGGTGGAGAGGAGAAGCAGCTTTGGAGGATACTGCTGGCCACCACCCACTGCACCCACAAAGGAAAAAAAGCGTGGCTCCAGGTTTGCAGTTTCTCAGTATACGAAATAGTCATCGCATGGCCAGCCTAGCAATTCCGCTCCCAGGCCTACTAAAGAGAAATGAGAGCAGGTGCTCAGACAAGACCGCTGTACATCAGTTTTCACAGGAGCGGTATTTACAGAAAGCAGAGGCAACTTACTTGTCCATCAGTGGTTAAAGGGATCAACAAAGTGTGCCATCCATTCACTGGGATGTCACTGTTGAATGGACTCAGCAGTAAAAGGTGCAACGTATCAATATAAGGTATTGAAAGAAGGCAGCTCCAACAGAAGACCCCATTTCAGGAACTATGCCCACTAGACACGGACAGAGACAGAGTGGCTTAGCATCAGGGAGGGGAGAGGGTAGCAGGTCTGCTTGCTTTCGGAGTGGGAACAACATTCTAGAGGGAGACGGACGTGATGGTGTTCAACACTGTGTCCACAGTGGATATGGCGTTCGGTGTGGAACTTTTCTACAGTAGGTTTGGAGGGCCAAAAGGAGAAAACATGGTTTTAGGGGAAGTCCTTTTCTTTTTCTTGCTCTAATTGACTCTGAGATAGGGTGCCTCTGCCTATCATGGCTGTGTCACCACTGCCCAGCTTTTAGGGGAAGTTCTTATTTTAAGTTCAACCAAAACTGACTGAAGTGCAGCCTGAACATGTTGGCTCACAGAGTGAGGCTCTGTCTCAGAACGACAATGACACCAGCGAGGTTCCGTGTGCCCCTGTTGCTGGTGCAGGCCCAGCAGGGCAGGAGAGTGGGAGCCACGGGCAGAGAGCAGTGCCTCGGCTCTGGCCTGAGCCCCAGCACACACTGGGGTCTGTATAGAACCAGAGCTCTCCCCTCACTTCAACAGAGAATAGAGAGGGAGACAGGGTGTCTCCCTCTGATGGTGTGCCAAGCCAAATGACAGCTGCGGAGGGAGGCTGGCTGTGGGGGAGGGGCCTTTCCTCCCCAGCTTCTGTTACAGGATTTAGTGGCTCAGCAAATTGTGGTATTTGGGGACTTTCATCTCATGTCATCTGTTCTCAGCCATCATTGCAGGCAAATGGCCCTTATCAAGTGACTCTCTTTCCTTTCTCACTTAGACTCGCATCTTCTGATCACCAGAGCTGCTGTGGAAAGGCCGGATCAGCATGAAGAGACCACATGGCCCAGTGCTAGGCATGCCCCCGCACGCACCGCACAAGGAGGACAGCCACGTATGTCCAGGAGTGAATCAGTCCAGAAGAATGGCCCTCCTTGTTCAGGCTCCTGGCCAGCTGGGAAATGCAGTCTCTAGACTGAAGCCGATCCAAGAAAGAGGCCCCTGAGGTGTTAGAGGCCTGGCCAGCGTGGAAGCGGGGTAGAGCACTGGGACTTTGGAGGGACAGAAATGGCCCTGTGAGGCTAGTCCAGTCCTCTGCTGTCTGGTCACAGGATATGGACTAGAGAGATGGTCACAAAGACATGAAAAGTCTCTCAGGTGCTGTGCAATCAGCCCCAGAGCCATCCCCACTGGACGTCACTGGACATCAAGCGCACACACTAGCTCGCACTGAGGAGCGCACATCTGTGGCTCTTTTTGCTCTGCGTCAGGACAGCTTCCCCTGCTGAGCCTCAGTGTGCAGCTCTTTCAAAATCCTCCTGGGGAAGCGCCACTTCTGTTTTGGTCAGGATTGCACCACAGCTGCTGCTAAAGCGAGTCTGGCTCCTGTGCAGGTTGGAGACAGTGGTGCTGCACTTCCTGTCTGTGTGGCTGGTAAGGAATGAGGCAAAACATACAGCAGTAACTCAACAGCTGGGAACCCTGGGTCTCGCCCAGGCCCAGGGCCTGCCTCTGCCCTAGCCTGATCTGCTTTGGGGTCTGGACCCAGGCAGGGGGACCCACGCTGCCTTCATTGTGTCCTTCCTTCTCCTTAAATGACTCCAAGCCCTATCTCTTCCCTGCCTGCTTGACTCTCCACACTGAGTACTCAGGGTGTGCTGAGCAGGGGTTTCTCAACCTTCCTAACGCTGCGACCCTTTCTTATGTTGTGGTGGCCCCCACAACCATAAATTATTTCTGTTGCTGCTTCATAACTGGTTTGCTACTGTTATGAATCATAATATAAATATTTTTAGAGGCAGAGGTTTACCAAAGGGTCGTGACCTACAGGTTGAGAACCGCTGGTCCAGAGAGTGCACATCAATGGATCCAGAGAGCCAACCCTTGCATCCTGTGCTGGGCAGGGACCACACAGAAGAGGCACCTGGTCATGGTGGCTGAGTGACTTCCCTGAAGAGGTGGCATCGCAGTCTCAAAGATGAACTTTATTTTCTCATTCTCAACTATTGCTGCATGTTCATTAGATTTTGTAGGTTACCACACAGTGGTAACGCCCACCCAAGTGGTTTTAAAGACAGATAATGACCTAATCATTGTCCCTACTCAAGTGTGAGGTTCCAGCACATTGTTAGGCACTTCTGAGAGATCAATACTCTACAGGCAACTGAGTCTTCAAATGAGCAACATGGAGCATACCCTCTTGGCCTTATCCCTTGTCAAACCTGCCAAGAGTCCAGTCTAGACATCCTTCTCACGGAGGCCAGTGGCTGGGAGTCAGCTCAGCCTCCTCAGCCTTCACATCCCACACAGACTGGAGCCAGTCCTTCAGACTGCCCTTCTTCAGCCTCTCCTAGCACTGTGGCCCAACTGGTTCCTGTCTTCTCTGCCTCACACCCTGCTTGCTTCACACACATTCCGAGACGTCCTCCGCGCTGTAGGCAGAGTGTGGAACAGGCACCCAGGGGGCCTGCTGCTCCCTGCAGCCATTCACTCTCCATTCCCCTCATTCCACCCAGCTCTCAAGCCAGGTCACAAGCCCAGGGTGTTCACTCAGGCTGGAGTGTGGAGCTGTGCCGTGCTCATTCTAGTATAGGACAAGTCCAGCAAGCCTGCCTCCTGTATTTGGTTCAGTGCTGTGGGCTCTACAGAGAGCATTGGGGCCATGGTGGATGTTAAAGGAACAAAAAGACAACCTCCAGGTGGCAGGGGCAATGGAGGGGACCTGCAGTAAGAATGGAAGGCTGGGCTGGGGCCCTCCACAACTGAGGAGCAAGGACCAGAGCCAAAGGTTCTGGACACTCCATAGGCTGCCCAGTTTGTGCAAAGGACACAGAAGCAGCCAGCCCTCCAGAGTGGCAGAGAATGCACCAGGCAGGAAACAAACAACTCTCAAAAAAAGACAGGGCCCCAGGCCTCTGCATCTCTGAAGACTGAAGCACTGTAGACCAGCAGAGGCAAGAAGACAAGAATGATGCTCGCAGAAGACTGAGGGTATCATCACACGGGCAGACACAAAGTAAACTTGCCAGGCTTAGTTTCTGTGTGACCACTGCAGGGCACGGCAGGCGGTGTGGGTTCAGAGAGACCAGGACAGCAGGACACGTGCACAGGAAAACCCACAGACCATACAGTTCATGGGGAATGCGGCTATTCTCAAGGCTATAGTGAATGTGCCTAGCTGGTGGCTCAAAGCTACTGAAGACTGGAGAGTAGCACCCACCAGGCTCTGGGTCTCGTCCCCAGCACTGAAACAAGACAATAGTGAGCTAAAATCCTGGATGCCAACAACAGGAAGACAGCAAGGTGCCCCAGTGAACACGCCGACTCCTCTAATTTGGGAAGATGGGAGGAGGAGGGTGGACTTATGGCTTCCTTCACAGGAGCACAGGTAAGAAGAACACTGAATGAAGCAAGGGGCTACGAATTCGCAGGAGTGTGGGGAGGGCCCCCCGGGAGGCTTGGAAGGAGGAAAGGGAGGAAAAAATTAACTATAATCTCAAAAATTATACATATACATATATACCTGAGTTTAAAACTGGGCCCACAAGGTGGCTCGGTGGTGAAGGTGCTAGCTGCCAAGCCTGACCACCTGGGTTCAGTTCCCAGAATCTACACGGTGGAAGGAGAGAACTGACCTCTTTGATATTCACATACATGTGTAAACATACAAATAAATGGAAACGTTTTTTTAAAAATGCACAGCCACGTAGAATATTCATATAAAATCTTGAATCTATAAAAGCAATAAACTATACAAATGGATAAACTGTTCAAGTCGATAAACTGTTCAAAGAGATTTTTCAGGTTGACCTAAAATATGCAACTATAAGCTACTCATAGAGACGTGTAAGTCACAAAGATTGGGTTGAAGAAATAGCTCAGTGGTTAGGAGCACTGGCTACTCTTCTATAAGATCCAGGTTTGGTTCCCAGCACCCACATGGTGGCTCACAATGCGGATCTGTAATACCAGATCCAGGGGATCCAGTGAGTTCTTCTGATTTCTGTACGCACCAGGCATACATGTGCACAAACATATAATACAGGCAAAACATTCATATACATAGTAAAAGAAATCTACAATTTAGAAATGTAATTAAATCAAATAAAGTAATGATGTTATGGACTGTACCAAATTAACACGATGTCTTGACCCTCAACATGCGATTAGAGATAATCATTTACTACTCTACCACTAGGCTGTACCCCCAGCCAAAGTGGAGTCTTGCTCTGAGAGACCCACAGCTAGCTCTCTGTCTCCTTTACGTCAGGACATGGTGAGAAGGCAGCCCTTGCCAGACCCCAACCACGCTGACTCTGAGCTGGACATAGGAGGAACAGTGAGAACACCCACTTCTGTTTGTTGCCCCGCCTCAGCTTGAGGGCAGCAGAGGATACTGGAGTGTCGTAACATCAGTTCTTGACAGCCTCACGACAGGAGGCAAGTTCCACTTTCAGAAACAAGGCTTGGAGTCACAGAGCAGAGGTAGGCCGCAAACCTAGTGGCCCAGGCTGGAGTCTTAACCTCTGAATATGATGTCATCATTATCTGTGCTCCTGAGCAGTGGGCACTGGGTACTTACTGTCCATGCCCGCTATAGTGTCTGACACAGATTAGGGGCACACCAGTGTCTGTGGAATAATTTTTTTAATGACATGATTAGGAAAGCAGTTGGAGCGAACTGAACTATGAGAGAGTAACCAGAAGACGAGGCCAGCACCTAGACAGCTTTCAGGTAGGGTCATTGAGCGGGGAGATGGTGGTTGGAGAGCCATCAGATCCAGTACGGGCCCAAAGGTGGCCAGAGGAGGTACATGTGCACTTCTGGCACCCTGCTCTGTGTAAGGGAATGTTTATATATAGTATGATTAAGGGGCACAAGGAACACTCACTATCCAAAGGGTGCCTTTTGAGATTTGGAGGGCTCTTTCATAAAGTGTATTTACTTGCCCTGAAAACCTTAATGCCCAGAAATGCCTTATTTCTGAGAAGATTCTAAGGGAGATAAACATTTGGGAGGATGGAGAACGTGTGAGTGGGTAGATTTTACCCACACCCCCCCCAGCATCAAGGTTGAGTAAAGGTCTCATGAATGCCAGGCAAGTTCCCTACCATTTTACAAGGCAGGACTGATGGGGTTTGGAACATGACATCAATGAACATGTCATTCTTATCTCCTGGAGGGTTGTGAAGATGAGTAGGGCCTGGTTCTACAAGGTGTTGTAAATATTTCCAATGTTCACTAGGCTGGCCACTGGCTAAGGATGGTGGGCAGCGTGCTGCAGGCTACCTGTTAGGGGTCTTGGGCTGGGTGGGGATTGGCAATCATCCACTTATTAAGGACTGCATTAAACACTGTGCACGCGTCATCTCATTTAATCCCTTCCAAACCTGTCATGAGGGACTGCCATTGCCTTCTCTTTACAGAGGAGGAAGCAGAAGTTTAAGTAACTCCTCGAAGCTGGGAAAGTGCAGGCCCAGAGTGTCTGCCTCTCCAGAGAACTTCAACCTCCATTCTGTTCTCTGCACTTAGTGCTGTCTTAGGCTTGTGCAGAGCATAACTGGACCTGGTGAGTCACAGGAAAAAGCACTTGCATCTACGGCTGGGGCTGGACAGTGGCCTGCATCTGTGACCCTGCAGTGGCCAGCTCGCCTCTCTCGCCTTTCTCTGCTGGGTGTTGCTGCTACCACCTAGGCAGAAGACAAATGCTTCCAGGCACGGGTGGTACCAGGCTGTCAGAAGGGGTGCTCTCCTGGTGTGTGGACTGTGGACTGCTTGTATGAAGTTTCCAATTTCCTGCAGTACCTTTTCCCCGTTTTCCATGTTGGGATTAAACCCAGGCCCTTGCATGCTAGGCAGACCCTGTCCACTGACATCCAGCCCCTTGGGACACATTTTGTCTGACTCCAGGTGGAGTGCCTGGGGAAGATCACCGCTCTGTGGATATCTGGATACTGTTTCTGTTGACTACAAGTAAAGGTTTCTGTTCTGTGTGTACCCCAAGCCTTCCGCTCGAAAGGGGGGGTGAAGACATATGCTGTAGGTTGCACTCACCCAGGGGTGGTGGTGGCTATGATTCATCCTTGTACCAACCAGAGCTGCAGATGTGGGAATGCCCCATTTTAACTTTATAGTATATTACTCTCTCAAGGCTCATTCTGGTCACTGCCAAAATGGTAAAATGGGATAATGCAACCTTCCAACGCCAAACTACAAAGGTGCAATTGTAGCCTCAGCTCTCCCTTAAATACAAATAACACCACCACCCAGAAGCATCAAACCAACAAGCAAAACCTATACAACAAGAGAAAAGGGACAGCACCTAGCAGACCACACGTCAGTGTGCAGGTCTGCGTAGCTTCATGGGTTCCTGGCTGCAGCCTATCCTCTCTCAAGAAGCTCTGGGGTCCATGGGCGGCAGCCTCTCCCTCCTTCACATCTCTTTATGCTTTTGCTGTAATGTCCTGGGGGATTTATTTGAGAGATGTTTTTCATCTTTCATCTTTGCTGTGCTGAAGGTTTTTTCCTTTCTTTAACATCTTTACTGTTTCCTGCTTATGTTTCTATTTCTCCTTTCTCGACACTTCTGTTCACAGCACCTCCACAGTGAGCACCATCTGTGCACAGTGGTGTTTATTTTCTGATCACATCGTTAATGAAGGTGCTAAATAAGTCTGGATGGAACCTGAACAGCACCCACGATTTCCTCTGGCTGACATCTCAGGGGCCTGTTAGGAATAGTGGTACATGTGAGCTTATACAAACTCAAGGTACTTAAAACCATGAGTTATGCCCACTGATGGTCAAAGTTGCAGCTTCACAGGAAGCCAGCTGAGCCCCAGTTTCTGCCACCTAAGACTATTTAAACACTCCACACACAAACACACCAGGGACAGAGATAGTAAAAGGACTTGCCAAAAGAACGAATAGGTGAGACTTTTCTCTGGGCACAGGTTAAAGGATAGCCCTTTTGAGCAAGGCTGGGAATTAAGAACAAAACACGTTTGCTAGAACTCAGGACTTCCTGGCAGTCTTCTCTGTTTAGTTTCTCATTTGTGAGACGGGTTCTGACTTCAACTCTTGACGCTCTGGATTCAGACCCTCTGGTGCCGGTTTGAACGTGGTCTTGACAACCTGTTCTGCACAGTGAGATGAGAACTCTGGGGTCCGAGCAACAGTGAAACAGCCTTTGTTCTTTACAATCTGCGCAGGGAGGCAGCTGGGCAACAAATAATTCTTGTGGAGAGTGGGACCCTGCCACAGCCATGGGAGCTCTGGGAAGTGTGCTAAGGATCCTGCGGCTTTATACACAGATCTTCCCAGTAACTTGGGCTCCCAGCACTCTGGTGAGGGGCAGAAATCTGGTGAGTCTGTTCTGCACCAGACTTGCTATTGGCATGGATCAAGACGCAGCTACGGAAGTGGGTGCCAAATACACTGAGCCTGGTGTGCCAGGGCTGATGGTGACTCACCCACTAGTCACTAATAACATCCCTCAAGTTCCAACTCCCCCTCCCTCAGAGCTTGGCTGGAGCTCTCCCTCCCACAGGAGGACGAGGAGGAGGAGAAGGAGGATTTAGACAGTCCAGGACTCATACAGGTTTGGGAGGTTGTGGTGGAAATGTGTCCAGCCAGGTTGGCAGGCAGCTGAGAGGGGAGACGTCTAGGCTGAATCTGTGGGCAGTGGGAATCCTTGAGGATCTCAAGTAGAGACGTTGGGGAATGCTTATTTCCTGCCGTGTGCTCACCACTGTCTGAATTCTTGGCTGCCTTGTGTCCATTCCTGGCTTCACACCCTTTCAAAGAAAGCTCCATGGGAGAAGGGGACCTTGTGCCAAAAGGGTGCCTGGCATACGGTTAGTGCTGAATAGAATCATCAATCCAGGGAATTGAGAGAGATGAGACAAATAATGCACAAAACTGGTGAATGGGGCATTTGGAGGGAGGAAGATAAGTTAGGAAACAACTTGGGAAGAAAGGGCCAAGGTCATTAAAAGGGCAAGACAGTCAACAGAGAGATGCCCAAAAGGGAGGACTTGGCAGCTGACTGAATGTGAAGTTGATCATGGCTCCAGATCTTCAGTTTGGGTGTTGGTGAAGGAGCTAGAGAGAAAGAAGACAGCCTTGGGGTGTTGCTGATGACAGCTCTGGAAAATCCACAGGGTTTCACCATGCATCGTGCAGACCCAGGAGTACACAAAACCCACACCTTTCTCCTTTACAGGAAGAGGTATGACTCAGAAAGGTGAATCTCAAGGAAGAACGGCCTCCCAGGACCTGTGTTTTAAAATAATTCATCAGAAAGACAGTGTAAGATGTTACAGTGGCCTGTGCTGTGTGTGAACGGGTGTGGTGGTGGTACACCTACGTAGTGCTCAGGATGTAGAGGCAGGAAGATCAGGACTTTAAAACCTTCCTTAGAGACACACACAGGAAGTTCAAAGATGGCCTGGGATAGATGAGACCATGTTCCAAGAAAACCATAAATGAATGAATGAGCAAATAAATAAGTAAGTAAGTTAAAAAAAATAATAAATGTATAAAGGAGCCAGGGAATGGTGGCGCACGCCTTTGATCTCAGCGCTCAGGAGGCAGAGGCAGGTGGATCTCTATGAGTTAGAGGCCAGCCTGGTCTACAGAGCAAGTTCCAGGACAGCCAGAGCTACACAGAGATCCTGTCTCAAAAAAAGAAAAAAAGAAAAACTGCAGGGCTTGCACCTGTGCCTTCAACCTTTTCCTTTTCCTTCAACCTTGTCCTTTTCAAACTCTTTAAATTTTTAGGCCTAAATTGTGTGTGTGTGTGTGTGTGTGTGTGTGTGTGTGTGTGTGTGTGCGCGCACACGTAAATGGGTGCAGGTGCCTGTGGAGACCAGAGTTGTAAGGTGTCTGAGGAGTGTGCTGGGAACTGAATGCAGGTCTTTTGCAAGATCATGCTTTTAGTCATTGAGCTTTTACTCCAGCCTAAGATTTTTAATATTGTTTATGTGCAGTTTTTGATTTTGAGATAGGGTCTCACTATGCAGCCCTGGCTACAACATGTTACATAGACCAGGCTGGCCTGGGAGTCACCGAGATCTGCCGGCCTTTGTCTCCTGAGTGCTAGGATTAAAGGTGTGTGCCACCACCTAAGCACGTATCTGAAAGTGTCTGAGTTTTAAAAACACTGCTTCTAGAGTTGACAGGATAACTATGAAAGAGAGGGAAGAGGGAGGGAAGGTGGTGTAATGTCTGCTTTGCGAGTTATCCAAAACCGTGGTGGACCTGGAAGAACTTAGAGGCTGCCCAGTGACAATCAGCTGGTTATGATTTATAGAATGACAGTTTGAGTCACTTTTTAAGGGTTGCCAGAGTGCTTGCTTACAGCCTGGAAAACGCCGAGGGTACTAACTTTTATAACTTTAGTTAAAATATACCAAAGTCAGATGGTCCATCAGAAAGAGGTGGGACGGGGTCTTCCTGGTTCTCTGTCTTTCTAGGTCAAAAGAGAACCCAGTAGGAACCTAGCAGGCAGAATCAGAGCCTGGAATTAGCTGGTCCAGGACTTACCTTCCAACTCACCGGCTCTGGGAATTCCATGAAGGCTGACACATCTCGCTTACAGAGGGCTTGGTGAGGTTTAAGGGGAAACTACATGCAGGGCAGCACAGCAGAAACAGGTGTCCCATTTCTGGCTGCTAGTGGGGTGGAGTGCTTTTAGGAGGGATTTAGCAGGTATGGAGCGTTGGTCAAACATTCTGAGGCTGCAGTGCTTGCTGAGCACGCACAAGGCCCTGGGCTCCATCCCCAGTAGAAAGGCTGAAGGGCTGGGACTCCCATCTCAGGCCTATTCCAGAGCACCTCTGGCCTCCTGAGAAACAACTGGTCATGGTGCTGCTTTGGTGGGAAAGCTTGTGGGTTCCAGGAGATGCTTTTAACTTGCTCTTGGGTTTTTAAAAGTCCCATACAAGCTGACACAGAATGGTACTTTCTTCTCAGCTTTGATAATCTGGTACTTTTTAAAAAAAATTTCCACTTCATTGTTATTAGACTTTGATGCCTACCTAGGCAAGTGTAGCCCGTGGGTAATCTCATTAGAAAACAAGTAACTGGGGATTTTTGTAACGAGGGGGAGTTTGAGGAGGTTAAAAACAGAACAACTCATAAAGCAACCCCAGGACACTGAGAGGAAAAGGAACAACTGCCCATTTTCTACCACCTGTTTGAGAACGGAAGGGTTTGCACTCAGTCATGTCAGCTAAACATGTACCTGGTCTCGCTGTGGTCAGGGAGCCTCTACCTTGGGAGTGCTATTCATGGAAAACACCCCCCTCCTCCAGCACTCGCTTTCCTGCTGCTGCAAACAGAGGCTAAGCAGGCCTCCCGTCAATATGTTCTGCATGCTGCCTAGCAGCTCTGCCTTTTCTATTCTGCATTTGCTATTTTAAGCGAGTACATAATGCATCAATCTTCAGATTCTTACTTAATGCCTCTGCCACAGAATGAGGACACAGTGATCACGTCAGGCAGAGCAGAGCAGTATTCCAACGGAGGGCACATTCCATGCAGCCTCACTTCCTTTTCCCTGGGATGGGGCATCTATTTCTGGCACAGTAATGAGAGGGGTCCAGTGACCGAGGCCCAGCCCTTCTTATTCTGGAATCCCACATCACAGAAGCCACTGGCCATGCTGCCGAGGATGGACACATCACAGCCCCTCGGGGGCTCAAGTCCATCTGACTACACTCTCTTGTGTGTGTTCATTTTTTTTTCTTTCTTTCTTCTTTAAGTTCCCAGAAATGGTTGTTTAGATATGGGCCGGAGCTTGCTGGCTGGAATGTGGGTTTTCTCAAGCCACATAGGTGCTTTTCCTGTGTGCCATGAAGAATTCTCATTTTTCTCAGTGATCATTGACTTAAGGACCCAAGAGAAGCTTTCATTTCCTGCCCCCTCCCCAAGAGATTTCACTGTGAAGTGTCCGCATGTGGCTCCTTGCCAAATTTGGTGTGACCCTGAGTGCAAATACACTTGTAGTAGAAGGCCAGTTGCAGCCACCACCTAGGGGGCCAGTACAGATGGGCTCCCCCTGCCGTGCATGTTTCTGGCTTTGATGCGGGTCCTATTTACTGCCTGCAGGGTTATCCAGGAGAAAGCTCAACAATCTGCCACTGCAGATTGTTATATATATATATGTTATATATATGTCTTATACCTCTTGGCTAGGACGCAGGCTAGTCACATTTCTCCAAGATTGACTTTCTGGCTGGCTGGCTTGAGAGGGCGAGGTCACTTCCACCAGTTCCTCCATCTTACTCATTTAGCTCATGTATCAATTAAAAATGATACAACCAATGAGAACGGATGGGTGTGTAAGTGATTCTGTTGGAAAGTGGATAATTCAATAAAGACGCCACAGTGCTTTCTAAAGAACTAACTCATAGCCTCGAGTGACTCAGCCATCTTGAAGGGGACTTGGAATTACTGGCCCAGCTTCATTAGCATGAAAACAATCAAACCAAAGTTACTCTTCCTCTGGGGCTAGATGTTAAGACAACCTGAGTAATATTTAGGTCATTGCTGCCTGGGCAAGTCTGGAAAATGGTGCGTGTCCTGATTAGACAGTTTCATGTCTGTGTTAAGTGGCTGTCACAGGAGGGGACCTAGAGGCTTTGAAGGAAAAGGCTCTGTGAGCAGTCCTGAGACGGTGCGAAGTGCTGCGGATTATCTCTGCTCACTTTATCCAACCTATAGGACACTATAGCATCACCCCTGCAACTGAAATCAAAGCTCGGGGTCTGGTGAGCACACTGTTTCTGGAAGACTGCAGAGCAACACACCTCTTCCTTGATTACACCTGAGATGCTGAAAAGCAGCTGAAAAACAGCAGCCCTGAAAGTGCTGAGGCCCTTCCCCCAAAGGCAGCTTCGCTCAGTGTGGTGAGTGGAACCGCCAGGGTCCCCCATGTGATCGCTGCCTGGGAATGATGGGAGAGGAGCTGAGGCTTTGCCTCAGATAAATGCCCCAGTTACCAGCCTGAGAAACAGCTTAGCAAAGCACCTGTGCCCATCTCCTCTTATCTGCTGGGGACACGACCCAAGCTCCTCAGAGGTTATCTGAAACCATGGAGAGGCATTTTCCTACACATTCATACTTACAACCAAATTTGATTTATATAAAAAAATCACACATACAACAAAATACATAAAGATCTGTGTGGTCATGCGTGCCTGTGACCTTAGTGCTGGCCTTGGGGGCAAGGACAGGACTACTGGGCTTACTGCTGTCAGGTTCAGGAAGAGACCGTTCAGGTCTCACATCCAACACGCTCCTCTGCACCCTTGTGTGTGTGTGTCCACACACTCATGTACATGCGAATACACTCACCCTGCCTCACACAGACACGCGCGCGCGCGCACACACACATACACACACACACACACACAAAGTGTTGTTGGAGAACCTTAAAAAAGTCAAAAGCAAAAAGCCCTCAACTGGAGAGATGGCTTATGGGTAAGTTGCTGCAGGACCGAAGCTCTGAGTGTGATCCTGGCACTCACGGAGTGGGAGGAGAGAACCAACGCCTGAAAGTTATTCTCCTCCCCTCTACCATACCCCCCATCAAACAAACAAAATTTAAAAAGTTTAAAACAACAACAAACATATAGCATGCTTACTTCTGGACCTTTTATTTAATTAAAAAATTCTTTTGAGATAGGTCTCATGTAATCCAGGTGGCCCCCAATGGCCTCTTCCTGCTCCATCTTACACAATGTGATAGGCTCTTGGAATGAGGGTCCTAGACTAGTCTTGTACACTCTTCCTTGAAGAAATGACATCAAAAACACTTTCCATGATGTTGGATCTCTGTGAATTCAAGGCCAGCATAGTCTACAGAGTGAGATCCAGGACAGTCAAGGCTACACAGAGAAACCCTGTCTGAAAAAACTGAAAACAAACAAACAAACCAAAATCAAAAAAACCCAAAAAACAAAAACCCCAAAATCCATTTTACTTTAAGAAGAAGAAAATCTCTCCATCTCCAGGCAGATGTTTAGACTGATACCATAAGGGGATAGGACAGGAGAGAAAGCAGACTGGATTTGCATGTTTGCATAAGCTGTTCTGAGTGTCCTTCTCTACACGCAGGACACAGCCTGTGTTCTGAAATGTGTATGTTGTTTTAGGGTGACTCCTTGTGCTGCTTAAAAATCGCCTTTATCCAAATTACTTGGAATATGTGAGTTCTTAGTGGGCCTGTGTAAAATTTCCTGCTTCTCTGGTATAATTAGTAAAATAATGCTGAAAGGAAGAAGAGGAGGAAGAGAAGAAGGAAACAGCTAGGTGTGATGGCACACCTGTAACCCCAGCGTTTGGGAGGTAGGGACAAGAGGAATTCAAAGTCATCATTCCTACAGAGTCAGTTCTAGGAGGACCTGGGATAGAAGAGGGCTATCTCATCCTACCCCACCACCTCCGCAACAAAAAACATCAAAACCCAAGCAAGAATGTTAAGTACACAAGTGTAAAGTTCAAGAGCACCAGGGTGTGTGAGAGAGACTTTGAGGATAGAACCCAGCCTCCAGCCTTCACATTTATTTCTGAGGTAGCAATGGTGGAAGGCGCTTGTGGGCTGTTACAAAAGATACTGCAGAGCCACTGACTCAGCGACATGGCCGGAAGAGCTCAGGGGTTCTGGCTGTAATCAGCTTCACCCTGCGCAGTCAGGTGTAACTTCCCAAATATGCCAGAGGTCCTTCCAAGACACAGCATTAGAACAAATGCCTTAAAACAAACAAACAAATGCCTTGAGCTGTGTGTGCTGTGTCATTTGACTTTAATCCCAGCACTGGGAGGCAGAGGCAGGTGGATCTCTGAGTTTGAGGCCAGCCTGCTCTATGGAGTGAGGCTACCCAGAGAAAACCTGTCTGAAAAAACCAAAACCAAAAAACACAAAACAAATACCTAGGGTCAGCGAGACAGGTCATATGGCAGAGGCGCTTGCCACCAAAATGACCTGAATGCCATCCCTAGAACTCTCAGAGTAGGAGAGAAATGACCCCCAGACTGTCCTCTGATGTCTATACTTACATTGTGGAATGTACACATGCACATGCATGAACACACATAAATAAACAAATACATGTAATTAAAAAAAAGAATAAGTAAAATAATGTATGAGGGAAACATTAAAAACAACACCATCATTCAAATGCCTAGGGCTAGGGATGCAGATCAGCTGATAAGAGTGCTTGCCTACACACATGAACCCTAGTTCTGATCCCCAGCACTGAATCAGCCAGTCACGGGAGGCACACCCATAACCCCAGCGTTTAGGAGTTAGAGGCAGGAAGAGCAGGAGTTCCAGGGCACCTTTAGCTACACAGTGAACTGGAGGCCAGCCTGAGTAACATGAGACTGTATCACATAACAAAACAACAAAGATCAAACAACAACAAAACAAATGCCTGTTTGTGTGTTGGATGTATAGTTGGTATCCTGGAAAAAATTTAAACTTTAACTAGGCCATGGTATGTTTTGTGGAGATTATTAACCCTCCTTTTTGAGATGTTGCTGGCCTGGAATTCCCATGCTTAAAAGACTCTCCTGCCTCAGCCTCCTGAGAAGATCAGAATGGCTGAGAAAAGCGGTGTATGGCAACGTAGCGCTGCCCAGGCTGAGGTGAAGAAGGGTTGGAGGCTCAGCCCTGTGTCCCCGCCTGCTAAGCTGATGGCAAAACCAACCGGCTAGCACATTCTCTTTAAACAATTCCCCCTCTCAACCCAGAGTCTAAACTCCAGAGGCCCTGGCAGTTCTGAGCTGGGGTGGCAATTCCGCTTTACACAGTTCTGAGAGACCAGATAAGTGACTGCATCTGTAAGCCAGGAGGGATAGGATGGGGCTGCTGCCAAGGACCCCAGGATCTGCAAAAGACCACCTAGTCACAGATATTATCAGGTATCTCCCACCGAGTGAAAAGGGGCATGACGATCCGAAGGCGATCTCTCTGGATCTTTTATGGGCGGTCGTGACCACTTTTAACTCTATTTCCCAGTGCTTGAGCATAGGAGCAGCCTAGTCAGGGGACAGGCAGGCACACAGCCCATTCCTTCAGGCTAGCGGAGCCGTGGCCAATGAGCCGGAGACAGTGCTCATTGCAAGCACTAGGAAGGGGCGAGCATTCCTGCTGGGCTCTAACTAACCCTTACTTCTCTAAAAGGCTGGTCTCAAATGAGACATTGGGTCCCCAAGCTTGGGCTGGCGGCGGGACCTTCTCCCTCCCTCCCTCCTGCAAGCTTTGTGGTTGGCACTGGCCTGGGTACTGCAGGTGCAGGGCAGCAGAGCTTGGTAATGTGGGGGCCACTAAGGAAAGGGGGCAGGGAGGGGATGGCAAACGGAGCGTGAGCTAGACAAAGGGAATCTGCGCCTCCGAGGAGGGTGGGCTGCAGGGAGGTGGCGCGGCCAAGGCTGCTGCTTTTAGCTCTGCCACGCTGTGGTTGCCATGGTAACACAGGCCTGGTGCTTCCATCTGACATTAAAATGCTGCTGCCGGCCCGAGAGAGAGCGGGTGCTGTAGCTGTGGGTGGGAAATGCGCTCAAATACGCACACGCACGCCCACCGAGAAGGGCAGGGTGGCTTACTTCAGACTCTATGTATCACTTACAGTGTCCCTCCTAGCCTGCCTGCCTTCTGACGGTTGCTTTGTCTGCCTTTCTTGAGGTGATGATTTGGGATATGGATCATCTACTCGCATACTGATGAGCTCACTGAGTGCTCAAAGGGAAGGGGTTTACGGACTTGGGTAAGATACGGGCATATGATTAGTGTAAGAGAAAAGCAGTAAGCAACAGGAAAATGAGCTTTAGGATTAGAAACAAGCAAACAAATATACAAAAGAGACAAGTGTTAGGCGGAAAGGGTTAAAAGGCGAGGCAGCAGAAGAGGCTGCCCTCCAGACAACTATGTGTGTGAGGAAACCCTGAAGGCTGGAGGCTCTGGGGAAACCTTCCAGCAGGAGGGACTTCACATGACAGCTCTGTTCACATTCCTCCTCCAGAAAAAGAAAATCAATGTGTATCGTTTTTTGTCTTCCTTCCAGACTCAGAGCCCAGCCTCATGGCGTTATCTCTCAAACTGTTCCAGCACTGACAGGAAAGGCTTATCAATCTATTCATAAGGCACAACTGAGCTCACTCATTTCTGTAACTGCTCAGCCCATGGTGGAACTTGCCACACACAGATGAGGGAGGGTGACTGGCCCTGCAACTCACAGGTGGAGGCCATAGAAGACTAGAGTTCTCAGGGTAGGCTTCCCAGTGCAAGGATGCCCAGAAGCACCCTGGTGACATGAGCGCCTTGCTATGAAGTCACAATGTTAGGGGATATGATAGAGGAGTTTTGAAAACTCAGCACTGTGGAGCAATGCAACCGCCCTTCCCCACAGGTGCTCTCCTCCTCATGACGCACCTCTCCTGGGTCTGCAGCATCATGCTTTGTCAGATGACAAAGAGGTGCTCCGATGACTAAGAGGTGTGTGAGACACATTGCTGTGGGCTGCTGGGAGCTGACTCTCAACTGCTGTGGGATTCCCAGGAATCGGAAGGCAGGGGTCTGACTGCGCTGCTGCTTTCCAGGCCACACTAGTGATCTATTTAAGACTGAGCTGTGTCCACTGTAACAGCCCCGTGTATTTCACGGCCAAGCAGGGTGGAACAGCCTTCTCATCCAAGCCTTCACTCGGCCACGGTGGAACACTACAGATGATACACACATCAGCTGCTGTGAGTCCCGTCTCCCAGAGCTCAGCCTTCCCTCGGTTACCCTCGTAGAAAAGGCAGGGTTCATCTTCCTGGCAGCGGGGGTGGGGCATGAGGGTGGGGGTTTGGAATGACAGCAGGCAGAGAATGAATCTGATGTGGCAGGCTGGAAAAACACCACAGCTGCTTTTCGGTGGGCTTCCTTAGTAACACAGCCTCAGTTTAGAAGCTTAGAATCCTACAACAAAACCTAGTTCAGCTCTGAGCAGGGATACATGCAAAGCATTGTGGCTAAAAGGCTATTTATTTCCTCTAGACACTTCCCTTAGGGACAGATGGCCTGTGCCTCCTTTGCTGCCTACTGCAATATTCTTGCATCCTGACGGTGAAGAAGGCCTTTGTAAACCATGACAACCAGCCTACTCCTTAGAAACACACCTAAAATAGGGATGAGTCCCAAGCAATGACATTGATCCTGCAGCCTAGGCCTGTGCTTGGAGAGTGAAACACGCTTCTTTTAGGGGTGACCGGTGTAGGACAAAGGCCCACAAAGTCTCACCTGATTGTGGAAAACTAAAGAGAACCCAGAGGTGTGGTGAAGAGCCAGGTATGATGGCACACATCTGTAATTCTGCTCAAAAGGCTGACAATTTCAAGGTCAGCCTGTGCTACATTGAGAAGTCCCTGTCTTTAAAAAGTAAAAGAATTTCAATTTCTCTTACAAATTCTACCCATAGCAGTGGATTAGGAGATGTTTCAGTGCAAGTGTCTGTGAAGTTCATAACCTTACACAGCATAGGCAATGTTGGTTTCCTATGGCTCTATCAATCCTACCCGGTCAGCTTAGGTTAGGTACATCTCAGCTCCTCTCGTGTGCTTAAAATATTCCAGTCTAATAAAATCCACACATCCCTGAAGACCAAACAGTTTTATGTTTTGTGATTAAAGAATAGTTCACTAAAGGGACAAAGGCTGCATGCATTATCACCCCATTCGCTGTCCCTGTCCCTCCTGGCTTTACTGTTCCAACCTGGTACTGGCTTCTGACGCTGACTAGGAACCCCCATTGTTGAGTTAGAAAGCCTTTTGACCCACACAAAGCCTTCTGCGGTGGCTGGAGTGAAAGGATTGTGCTCTAAATTGCTATAAATGTCTTGACTCCTCCTCAACCCCGCACCCAGATAAAACTATTAAGACAAATGCAACACCCCAAATAAATGAATCAATATGACATTGTTTAACAACTACTTAGGTAATAATTTCATAATGATGACTCTTTGGAAAACAAGTCATGAAAAATCCACAGTATAGAGGTCCAAAGAAATGAGTTACTAAGAAAGAAAATTAGTTTGTACCTTTTACTTTATTTTCATTATTTTTTATTTCGTGTGTATGAGTGTTTGTCTGCATGTAGGTATGAACACCACATGCATACTTGGTGCCTGTCGATCCTCCGGAACTAGAGTTACAGATGGTTGTGAGCTACCATGTGGGTGCTGGGAAGTGAACCAGACCTTAAATGTTGGATGTTGACTTAACGAAAGAGCATTACAGTGCTCAGAAAAGACTAGACCCACTGCCTCCTAAACAGACAGCAGACTGCTAAGGGAAAGGGACTCAGGACAAAGGGAAGAGATGGTGGAGTAGGGAAAGGTCAGCATGGCTTGCTGTGAGTGAAGTCTGCGAAGCACAGGAGCAGGGTGAGGGTGGGGGACAAGGCAGACGAGAACAGGATTAGGGAGGTGCCAGAGCCAAGAAATATTTCTGGTCTCCTTGTGGGAGAGCCAGATTGGCCTGTGTTCCATGTCCACATCCCACTGATGGCTATCCAAGATGCGTCCTTAGCCACTTAGCAGCACTGCTCTGCATGCCTCCTGCACATAATGAAAGGCCAAGGAGGTCCAGGGAGGAAGTAAAGGAAAAGGAGGATGCTTAGGTGCTTAGCACAGGGGCGGCCTTGGTTATAATCCAGCAGCTTTATTTCACAGGTAACTATGTCTTGAGCTGGCTGTAGTGGTGCATGTCTGTGGTCCCAGCACTAGGGAAGCTGAGGCAGGTAGGATCAAGAATTAAAGGTCAGTCCAGTTTACAGAGCAAGATCTTGTCTCAGAATAAACCAGGAGTGGGGAAAAAAACCCAACTAACCAACCAAGCCAACAAAATGTCCTTAAACCACATAGGTGGTTAATGGCAGAACTATATTTGCAGAACATACTCAAGATTCACACCCATTCACTCATTTACCCACTCATTCTCCTACTCATCCACGCCCCCACTTATCCCTCCCTCCCTCATTTACTCCCCCGCTTACCCACCCAACTCACTCACTCACTCAACAGACTCACTCACTCACTCACTCATTTCACTCATATGAGAAATCCTGCACCCATGCATGAAAGTACACAATGAGATCCACAATAGAGACTCCACAGGAAACCCAGAAGTCTGTCTTCACAACCAGAGATACTTCTAGGGCCTTACTGTTGTAGAGAGGATCTTGACCAACCTTGGACAAGCAGGGGTGAGCAGGGGTCAGCGGGGCTCATTTCCTAACCTCTGCTTGTCTCAGTGTCCTAGGACCATGGATGAGACTCTTGTGACTATCCAGAATGAATCATCCAGGGCAGAGAGCGCTCTCAGCATCCATGCCTGGAGATCTGCAAGAGCCTCACAAGCAAGCGCTCTGAGTGTCATGTGAGAGCCACAGAGTTGGGACAATTAGGGGGCAATTCATTTTCTTAAAAACAAAACAAAACAAAACAAAAATGCCAATGCTTTCATACTATCAGGAAAGCAGATCTATTTTCTCTGGTGCTGAATATATTTATCTTTGAAGTTTCCCACAATATAACAAACATCCCTTTTCTGTCTCTGATGGACCATGCTTCCTTCTGATGTCACCTCACTTTTTTCTTTGCTGGTGAGAAAGTCCCAGTTTAGTTTCACTATTAAAGAGAGTCACTGTAGAGTAGCCCCAGGCCCTCTCTACTTGCTGCTCAGGTCGCTGGTTCAGGCTGAGGGTGAAAACAAGGAAGCCGTTTATGACTTTTGTTTCCCTAAGGCTCTCAGCTCATCTTGGATTACAGCTGAGATTAGAAACAGGATGAAGTCAGTAGGCAACATCCTTGGCCACCATTTGTGAAATGGCAGCAAAAGGTTTGCCCCACCCAGACACATGGGCTGCTGGACGTCTTTGATGTCTCTTGGGCCCCCCCGAGTTCATATTCCTCTGACATCCACTCAGAGGCCCTCGGACAGCCATCCGCAATTTCCTTCCCCATACTCATTTCTGTGGCCTGGTGGCTTGCTGAGTGTTAGTTCCTAGTTATTTTTAGCCCCACTAACTGCTTGAGAGAGGCAGCTGCATGGTGTGCAGCTGTAGGGAGCAGCTGCCACGGCTTGATTTCTAGCCGGTATTACCTGACACTTCTCGGCAAGGATGAGTTTTAAAATTCCCCTTTCTTCAGGTGATCTCACAAGCTTTTTTCCAGGGGGTGACATCAGATCTGTGGAGCTCATCACCTGTTCTAGTGGGGGACATGTTCAGAATTCCACTAGAAAGGACCGTGTCAAATGTTAGGATACAAATGTTTCCGACCCATAAACACCAGGTCCGGGGCAGAGACCCTCTCTCCAGTTTCCACGCTCCAGGGTGCGTCCGTCCTCCTGAAGACTGATGCCACAGAAGAGAGCAGAGAGAACAAGGCAGCTCGCTAGCCTGTTGGAGCTCCCGTTAGAGTCAACAGTGAGCAGGCAGGCCCCAGGATGAACTATTCTATCCAGGAGTAGTGGACTGGATCATACCCCCTCTGATCTCCTGTGCATCTGTGCTTCTTGACACACACACACCTACCTATCGGCCTTTTTCTTGAGGATGTGTTGCTACAGCTGTCTGCCATGATGCTTTTGCCTTTAGGCTTCTGCATAGACTGTTTGCACCTGCTTCTAGTTGTTGCTTGCAGGGCCGTTTCCTCTCTGCAGGGTCACTTATCCCTTAACTACAGTTCTCCTGGGGCTGTAAGTAACAACTTTTAGGCAGCTATTTTTCTTACAAGTCTACACTCTTCTGGCCTAGCACATAGCAAGGCTCAGCAGATAACTGGTTGATGAACCAATACCTTCCTCCCCCACCTACAGATTTTTTAGAGAACATCAAATGTCCCCAACCCCAGTGTTGGAAATCACAGCCTTGCATACTGCTACTGAGCTACACTTACAGTCCCAAATTCTTTGTTTTTCAAATTGTCTCTCTAAGCTTCTATTTTAGTTGATCTCAATCTCTGTTTAAACTGAGTCCCTTCCCAATTCCCAATCAGAAAACGAGCTTCAAGGAAGATGTGTGGCTCAGTGACTAAGGGTGCTTGTTTCTCTTGTAGAGAAACAAGGTTCAATTCCCAGCCCCACACAACCTGCTGTCACTCCTGTTCTAGAAGAAACATGCCCTCTTCTGGCCTCTGTGGGCAGACAAGTGATGAGAGAGACATGCAGGCAAAACACTTATGTACATTAAACAAAAATAAATCTAAGAAGATATGTGTGAAAACACAGCATTGTAGACCCCAGACATACCTGAGCTAAAGATAGAGACACACATAGACACACACACACACACACACACACACACACACACACACACAAGAGCTGGCTAGCTGGGTCCTTGTCACCAGCCTCTTTAAGCCTTCTTTTCTGTGTGCTGGGAAGACAGAACCCTTGTTCTCAGGGCTTGCTTTCTATCTATCTATCTATCTATCTATCTATCTATCTATCTATCTATCTATCTATCTATCTATCTATCTAAAGACTTATTATTTATTCTGTTATTACGCATTCTGTTTGCATGTACACCTAACCACCAGATCTCACTATAGATGGTTATAAGCTACTGTGTGGTTGCCGGGAATTGAACTCGGGACCTTTGGAAGAGCAGCCAGTGCTCTTAATCTCTGAGCCATCTCTCCAGCTCCATCCCCCACCCAAAGGCATTCTTGACAAGTAGTTTATCCAACAAAGTTTTTTGTTGGTGTTTTTATTATTATTATTAGGTTTTTCGAAACAGGGCTTCTCTGTGTAGCCTTGGCTGTCCTGGACTCACTTTGTAGACTAGGTTGGCCTTGAACACACAGAGATCAGCTTGCCTCTACTTCCCTGAGTGTTGGGATTACAGGCATGTGCCACCACGCCCGGCAATAAACTTTAAAGGAAGCTTTCCCATTATGCTTCTAGAGCTGTTCTCAGCTGCGTTTTGGTAAATGTTAGTGTGCCTGGGTGTTCCCTGTGCAGAAGCATACAATACGCAGAAATGGAGAGTGGGCTTTAGGCATAAGAACCCCTCTTAGGGCAGTGGCGAATTCACAGTTACATTCTCTGTGCTGTTCTCCCCCTCTACCTGGCTGCCACCATGCTGGACGGGAACTAGTGGAAACATTGGTTTCGTATACAGCCAAAGTCTTTTTCCAGCCCTTTACCATCACAGTATGTAGCTTAAGATACAAGTCTCTGCCTTAAAAATGGGCATATGAGCACAGTCTCCATCCAAACAGGGGCTGCGGAAGAAGCCTCTGGTGCTCGAGGCTGTGCCTAGTGCAACCATGTCCACCCTGAGGTGGTTTGGCTCTTCCCTGCAGTTTTCTGCCTTCAGCCACTCTCTGTGGAGAACTGATCCTGCCCTTCTAGCCCAGGGGGAGCGTCCTCTCTCAGAACAATGCTCTTCAGCCTCGAGGATGGATTTGATCCGGGCTCCCCTCCCAGGACTCAGGTCTGCACACACGTCTATAAGCCTGGTGGAAGGCATGCAATCCACCCTGGGCCAATCAGAGACTTTGTTTGGGGTTCATATATTTTGAAGTGGAGAAGTTCCTCCCACGTTTTTGTTTGTTCATTTTTTTAGGCTGCTAATCTGGCTAAAAGTAAGTGTGCCTAGGTGTTCCCTGTGCAGAAGCACATAATACACAGAGATGGAGAGTAGGGGAGAAGAACCAGGCAGGAGGGAGGAAGCAGATGTCTCAATGGTCCCCAATTCCCTGTTCTAGGGCTTCACTGTCCCTAGGGCTCTACAGCTTATGAGCTCCTTGTGTGCCCTAGTATTGTGTGTGTGTTTGAAATAGGGTCTAAAGTAGCCCAGGCTGGTGTATATGTGTGTGTATTTGAGGTAGGGTCTAAAGTGGCCCAGGCTGGTCTCAAACTCACTACATATCCAACAATAGATGACTATCTATCCCTGTCCCTCCTGCCTCTACCTCCCAAGTGCTGGGATTTCCAGGCTGCACTCCAGCTTCATCTGAAAGATTCTGATTTACATACTGAGCTTGATCTGAAGTACCAAATAGGACTTGATGGAGGGGAAATAAGAATGTTGTTGAGAAATGGTTCTCTAAAGGTCACTGTTTTTGTTTTTATAAACAAATGGCATCATTCAGCATTTAAAGATGTTAATCCCTTTTCTACCCAGCCTTGTTTGTAAAGTATACACAAATAGCCATGTGCACATATCCAGATGAGTGCTAGAAAAGCATTCATGAATTTGGGCTAGATAATTCAAACAACTGAGAGGCATCAGCACAGGGAAGTACAATCAGAACACGGCAGGCAGGGGTGCTGGCTGACATGTGGGGAAAAATGATTGCGACAATGTGCCTAGAGTATTGTATTGCTTACATGCTCAACAGGAACAGCTCATGCCTCAATATGCTACTGAAAGAACAGAATCACTCTTTTGTTACTCATTTACTTATGCATTTATTTTTAAAATTTTATTTGTTTATTACATATATACCAGAAGAGAGCACCAGATCTCATTATAGATGGTTGTGAGCCACCGTGTGGTGGCTGGGAATTGAACTCAGGACCTCTGAAAGAGCAGCCAGTGCTCTTAACCACTGAGCCATCTCTCCAGCCCTACTTATGCATTTATTTACAGTATATGTATGTATGCATGGGGGTCAGAGGTCAACCTTAAATGTCATTCCTTCAGATAACCTGCTTTTAATAACAAGGTATCTTCCCGGCCTGCAACTTGCCAAGTATGCTGACCAGCAAGCCCCCAGGGGTCTGCCTGTCTCTGGTCCTTCAGCACTGGGATTACACGGGTTCTGGGGATCGAACTTAGGTCTTCATGCTTATGTGGAAAGCTCTTCAACTGTGCAATCTTCCCAGTCCCATTCATGCTTATTTCTCATGCCACAGTATCATCTACTGCAAAGTAGCCTTACCCAGTAGCATCCTCTCCACTGTGCAGTCAGACTGACACTTTCTCAAGGGACAGCCCTGACCCATTCCTCAAGGAGTGAAGCTTGCAGGTTAAATCTACAGTGGGCACCATATCCAGAGACTTCACTGTGGGAACTGTAATCGCATGTGACAAAGGGTGAAGCACAGAAGCAGCTGAGGAGGGTGGGGACGGGTCTTCTGAGGCTCCTGACAAATGCTAGGGCTAATATTAACTCCTCACTTTGGGGATGGGGTTCTCTTCCTGAGTCCCCCTCCCCTTGCCTTCTGTTTGTTCCTATCAGCTGGAAAGCCACAAGGTATGGAAGTGAACAAAAAAGGTGCAATTTCAAGACCTTCCAGCTGCTGTGCTTTAGTCAGTGCGGAACAACAGGTGTGGCCTCAGCCGGCCCAAGGAGAAGCAGAATGGGGAGTGAACACACACAGGGTTTGTTCTCTAGAAAAATTAAAATCAAAGGCCATACAGCTGCACCCGGTGGCCTTTGCAGTGTAATACAGGACACAACCTGAGAATGTTGCATACAAAGGGAGTTTCTCAGGGAATCAGGCTGTTCCCTCTAGTGTTAACTGCATCAGGCTTTAAAACCCACCTGAATTTCCAAATGAATCATATACTTTGGGAAAACGAAACTAACTTTTGGTCTATGAAAAGTGTTGTCAAAGAGGGCTCCTGACAGCGCAGCGCCTCTTACTCGGTGAAGCATGGTCACTAAGCTTTGGTGCACAGTACTTGTTGCAAAGCATTCCAACTAAGAAACCTTTAAAGTATGCTCTTTGAGAGAACAAAAAGCACCGAAGGTGTACTCTTTGAAACAAAAACTCCAACCTCACTGACAAGGAAAAAAACCTCCAACCAATTGCATTTGTTTAATATTTATATAAAACTCAATGACATCTGCATACTATTTATTTTAATTGTGTGTGTATGTTTCTTTGTGTGGGTATGTGCATGTGTGTGTGGGTGCTCTTGGAGTGCAGAAGTGGGTGTTGGCTCCTCTGAAGCTGTGTTACAGCTAAAGTAGCCCAGGCTGTGTGCTGCCTGTGGGTGCTGGGGACCAAACTCGGGTCCTCTGCAAGAGCAGTAAACAATCTTAACCACTGGGCTCTCCCCAGCCTGCAACAAGTACCCAATTTTTAAAGTTCTCTGGGTGGTTTCCTTACAGGAAGCGGGACTGTGTAACCTGAGGGAGAAGGGCCAGTTTCTTTTTCCCTCCTGGACTCTATTCCTGATAGCCCAGCTAGGCAGTGGAGATGGTGTAGAGAGTCATGGGTCTCCTTGATTACAGACTCTGGTTCTCCTAGTCTGCAGGGCTGGGAAGAAAGAAACCAATATGAATCCCCAGTCATCAAAAGGAGACCCTGTTGTATCAGACAATTTTATCTTTCTGCTTGTGAGCCTCAGCCTTTAACAGCTGAACTGTCTCCCCAGCCCTGTGTTGGGCCTTTTGGAACTCCAAACTTGATTTTTTTTTCTTCTTCTTCTTCTTTTGAGATGGGGTTTCTCTGCGTAGCCTTGGCTACCCTGGAATTTATTCTGTAGACCAGGCTGGCCTTGAACTCATAGAGATCTGCCTGCCTCTGCCTCCCAAGTGCTGGGATCAAAGGTGTGCACCACCAACACCCGGCATTCAAACTGATTTTTTAAAATTGTGATCAGTGGATCAAAACTACTGCTGTTTGGGTTACAAAGAATGACGAATCTCAGGTGCTGTCTTCATTTCTCAGATTGTCCAGCAGATAACTCCAAGTAGTTAGTTTTGTGGAGTTAGACTGGAACTGGAGGAAATGACTGAATGCGGAAATGTTACGTCTTGCTTTAGTTTGTCTTGTCTCTTGGGATCTGAGTGGGTAGCGAGCAGTACTTTTTTTTTTTTTTTTTTTGATGCCTTCGGGCACTGGCTGGACTCCAGTGATTGTTACAACTGCCTTTTAAAAGCATGCTTCCCGGGATTTCATTCTAATGCACTGGGAAACAGTTCCATGAACCGCATCCTTTCACAGTTACAGACACGACGGTTCACACTTCTTGTCAGCAGGAAGTAGATTTTGGGGAGAAATTCTATTTTTGGAGTTGAAAGGCCACCTTTGACCCAGAAATGTGTGGTTGGATAAAAGCCATTTCTTCAGCTCTGTCTTTCTGGATTTGTTCAAGGAGTGGAGATGTGTGCAGGGCACAGCCTCGGCAGGCATGCTTCCTCCCAGGGCTTTTGGGTGACCCACATTAACAATGTCTCTACATTTTTACATTCCAGCTATTTATTTTGGTCTTGTATGACCCAGGTCACAGTCAATTAATAATCAATTCAGAATAACCTTCCTTTTGGAACTTTTACAGTCTTGGTGGAAATGAATGACATCATTTATTCTTTAGTGGAGAGATGGCAATTCTAGTCACAGCGGCCTCATCTACGTGACTGCCTACTTTGTAAAAATAAGACTTGTGGGAACATGATCATGTCTGGGTGTTTATATATTGTCTATAGCTACTTTTGTGTTACAATGGACAAACTGAATATTGTGGCAAAGAGAACATGGTTTGCAAAACATAAATCATTCATTACCTGCTTCTTTATAGGAAAAATTGTTGATCTCAAGTCTAGATGATAAATGGAGGGATTAAATAAATGGCCTATAAAAATAGGAATATTAATCTGGGCATGGTGACTCAGATGCCTCAGCAGGAGGCTCACTAGTATCAGGCCAATATGGGCTATTTAGAAAGATCCTGTCTGAAAACAAAAACAAAAACAAAAACAACTAGAATCCCGTGGCAGCTCAGTGTCCAAGTGGGTTCCCTAGTAATGGGAACAGGGACTGTCTCTGACATGAACTCAGTGGCCTGCTCATTGATCACCTCCCCCTGAGGGGGGAGCAGCCTTCCCAGGCCACAGAAGACAATGCAGCCAGTCCTGATGAGACCTGACAGACTAGGATCAGAGGGAAGGGGAGGAGGACCTCCCCTATCAGTGGACTTGGGGAAGGGCATGGGAGGAGATGAGAGAGGGAGGGTGGGATTAGGAGGGGACTAGGGAAGGGGCTGCAGCTGGGATACAAAGTGAATACACTGTAATTAATAAAACAATAAATAAATTGAAAAAACAAAACAACAACAACCCCCCCCCAAAAAAAACCAACCAAAGAAACAAACAAATGGTGCAACTATGAAATGACTAGTTTGGACTGAGGGCTAGGTATATAAAAAATAATAAAGTTCTGTTACATATACTGTTGACATGACATGACAAACTCTGAAAGCACTGTGCCAAGTGAAAGAAAGAAGCCAACCACAAGGGATAGTACACTATATGACTCCACGTATGAACAGGCGAATCTAAAGGGAAAGAAAATGAATGGTTCTTTGAGAGCCAGTGGGAGTTTAGAGGGGGTTAAATGGGTGTCAGCAGGGCTCCATTAGAGGTGATGTAAGAAGTTCCGAGTTGCTTCTGATGATGTACATGAAGCTCTTGTTTAGTCCCAGCACGGAGTGGGGACTCAGAAATGCACATTATGAGTATTCACTGAGCAGTGGGGTGTTTCATTCTTACTCTCCTCCAGGAAATCCCATAGGCTGATTAACTTACTTCTGTGCTTGATGGATTCCTCTTCCCCCTGCCCCCCCCAATTGCTAACTCTTCTTTACTGCCCTCTCCTAGCAGGTCAGCTCCAGGGGCCTCCAGGAGCCTCAGAGCTGGAAAACACACCACCACAACCCTTGTCATCTGTGGTGGCACTGTTCTCTCTCCCTTCTGTCTTACTCATTCTATCTGCTCAAAAGAAGAAAGGGGCCTTTAGAGAATTACTGAAATACCAGCCATATTGGAAAATTTACTCCAGGGAACACAAGCAACCATTTCCTTTCACTACCAGAATAAAGACCTCTGGATAGCCACTGCTGTACCTGGTTTTAGACACACACGTGTGCAGACCTGCTTGCTGTCTGCTTCCCACAGTGTGACAGGGAGGTGAGGCACACTGCTTCTCTTGTGACACCAGGCAAGCCCTATCTCAGCTGTGGCCTTGTCAGTTATTAACGCTCTATTGACGTGCATGTCCAGACCTGTAGACCTAATGGGAAGGCCCATCTAATGAGCAAAAACTGTAATCCTTACAGCTTGCAGCTTATGGAAAACGTCTTTGCAAACTCAGTGGGAGGCAATGTGCACAGGAAGCCAGCACCATGGGGACCAAAAGCAGTGACTACTTTATACAGATTGCCTCTTGCTCACAGGTTAGCAGTGCATCCAAGGGAGCTTGTGTGAATGGCCTTCTCTTACACCTGGGCAGAACTAGCTGGTGGGCACAGCGAAAGGAAAAACAGCCCACAATTTTGAGCTCCGTTCTGATGTGGGGTGTGTGATCACAAATAATTTCATTGATTATTTGGTGAGAGCTATTTTAAAAAGGGCTGCCAGGTTGTTCAGGCCCAGAGTTGTCTAGGGGAGAGGCAGTGTAGGAGCTGGAGCGCACTTCACGGGCAGGAGGGGGCTGACTGTTGCAGCTTCGTTAGACAGCCCCATGTATAGTAAAACACACAGGGCTTGCCTTTTCACATTTCATGCTGGCTATTTTAACATAACAACACAGCCAAACTGTACACACAACTGGACAAAATGCAGATATGTTTTAAGTGAGTCTGAACATGAGGAGGATTGGGCTGTTACTGCTTCTGAAGTTCTGGCACTGCCACTGGCTGGGCCCTAAGCAAGATGCTTACAAAACACTACCAGCCTTCTCTAGTCTCTGCTATATTTTATTGGTTAGTGATGGAAAAATAAGATTAGGCCAATAACTTCAAGAATTCTAGAAAAATATGTCAGATATCATTTTGGAAAGTAAGTATATTTGCCCTATAGATAGATGAGACTCAACTTTCTTTTTCTTTGTCAGATTCACCATCAGATGACCATTTCCCTTTATATTTATTAACACAGAAAAGGACCAGCCCTACCTAACAAGTCACATGTATGCACGTGTATGTATATGTGCGCACACACACGCATACACATTCAACTTTCCTTGTAAGCTGTTTAAGACTAAAAAAAAAATGTATGTGTAAGACCAAATAAGACTGCCTACCTCATTGGTTGATCTGGTATCATATTTGATAGGAGATAGCCTCGATGTGTTTGGTGCTCTGCTGTTTTTCCTGCTTTCAGAGTGTCTCTGTGCTTTGTAACTGAGCGCAGACCTGGTCCACCTGCCTTGCAATGCTGGTCTGCAGTCCTTTGTTGCTTACTGAAGGCAGAAGGAAGGTGGCGAGGGAGGAGGAACCTAACTAGCACCTTCCCAAACTCTGCCAAGCAGCATTTCTTCCTGTTCTCTTCCCCTGCATGCCTACAGCCCCTGTCTGCAGTTGTCTGGAAGCTACACGGTTACAAACACTGGCTGAGGAGATGCAGAGAACATGACTGCAATCTTTACTCTGTTATCTACTAGCTGTTGGTGACTCCAGGGATGGTCTTTAAGGCTGAGTTTTAGTTTCTATAAAAGGGAAACAAATAGCTGGATGTAGTGGCACCTGCTTTTACTCTCAAGCATGCTGGGAGGCAAAGACAGGTGAATCTCTGTAATTTCAAGGCCAGCCTGATCTACATAGTGAGTTCAAGAACAGAGACCCTATTTTGAAACAAACAAACAAACAAACATCAAAACAAAACAAAACCAAAGCCAAAAAGAAAAGAAAAACAAAGGGAGGCAATACTCATATTCGTCTCCTAGGGCTACACCAGGTTACATGAGAAAGATGTACGTAAAGCCCCTGCCCCTGAAGTAGTCCCCAGAAAGTGGCTCACCTGTTTTAAAATTGTTGTCAACACTTTGAGACTCTCATAGGGAAAGGCACATAAGAGGCATGGCATGCCACCCCATTTCCTACTAATAGGACTCCTGGGTGGGCACCACTACTTTCTGCTTTCACCCAACGGAATAGGCTCCTGTGATGCGATTCTACTAGCAGGAAACTATCATTAGTAAGGATGGTGACGTATGGACAGACAGTACATTCTAATGCATTCTTAGCTCTTGGTTCAAATATATATGTGTACACATGTATGCAGGGCTGTGTAGAAGCCAGATGTCAACCTTGGGGGTCATTCAACAAATGTTTTTTGAAACACGGTCTCACCGCAAGCTGGGCTAAGCTGGCTGTCCAGCAAGTCTCAAGGATCTGGCTGTTTCCACCTCCTCAGTATTGCGAACACGTGTACCACCACACCTGGCTTCTTTTATAAGTGCCGGGGATGGGATTATGGCTTCGTGCTAATTTTATGTTGAATCATATATGAGACTTTAATTTTGGAAGGAATTCCAATGATTGACTTCTGATCCATTATTAACTGCTTCTTCCCGTACTTTGATGAAAAATAAGAGTAGGAGCCCTGCTTTTCCCCTTTCTTTCTGTTTGCACACTACTAGGCTTTTAGTTCTTTCTCTTGTGATTTTACTTTTAGAGGACCTGGGACACTTAAGGCATGTGTCTGAAACTCTGAGCTGAACAACTGTGATCCACTCATTTCCTTAGGTTTGAACCAGGGCAAGCCTCTCTTGAGGTCTTGTGATTCTTTCACACTCAGAAAAACAGCAAGGCGGCCCTCTCAGAACAGATTCTGTCTAGACTCCCTCCTCTTGGTATACTGCCACAGGGCTCCCGGGCTCCCAGGGTCACACAGAGCACCTGGTCCCTTCCCATGCCACAGTGGATAGAAGGCTCCCCCTCCCCCCATACTCACAGTGTGGGATGAGCCACTCCAAGGTCTCAACAGTAGCTCATCTACTCTCTGGCTTTCCTTTGGAATTCAGTGATGAACTCATTAAATCACCAACTTGTTGTGACAGGAAGTCATTCAGATGCTGATGCCATTGCCATGGAAACCATCCCTCTGCTCCAAGCTCTGTCAGTCTCTGCCAAGGAGCACTCTAGCTCCATAATTACTGTCACCCCCGAATAGCACAGAGCCATCAAGGAGTGAGCAGGTCCAGAAGCAGGGGCACATGCAGTCTAGTCTGCTTTCATATGATGAATCCTTGTTGGTTTTAGTATTTTTAGCACATATTTCTGTTCTGTAGCAGTTGTCTTTTAAATTCCTGCATGCTGGCTCCTTCCCAGCACCTTTCCTAGAGGAGGCAGACAAAGGAGCTTGGGGAAGGGACACACACAGCTCCCAGGGATAATCATGTAAAGAGAGCCCACTGCTTCCCTAAATCTTTATGCTCATAAATATGGAAAATGCGTTCATGTGCCCAGAGGAGAGCTCTAGATGAAGGTATTTCAATTCTGCCAGTTCACAGCCTACAATACCTCGGGTCAAGGTTCAAAAGCTTATTTAGAGGTGCAGCCGGGAAGCTGAGGATGGTTGGCTATGTGTCTGTGTGGACTGGCTGGAGGTCTTCTGATCTCTCCACTGCTGAAGACTGACCACACTATGAAAAAGGAACATTTGTCTTGCTCGAAGCAGCAATCAGGTCTCTCTTGTGTATTTACAACACACGGTATACAGTGGACCATCAAACACAATGTTAGCTACCAAATACCTGACAGGCAGTTTACATTGCTTCCCGATTTAGATTAATCTCTGTGAAAACCTCATGAGGCAGGTATTTTTATCCCAATTTTACAGATAAGGAATGTGACATTCAAAGTTATCAGGGGAATAAAATAAATGCCATGCTTCTCCATCCTGCCTAGCTGTTACCATACCATGTGGGCTGTATCCTCAGGCATAAAGGTGACTCCTGTGGAGTCAGGAGCCTATGATTCCTAGAATCACAGCTATGCAGACTGGGAAAGGTCCTTCATCATTATCTTAGCCCACCAACCAGCACCTTCCACATATCTCGAGGAACTGTCATGTCTTCGGTTGGCTACCTGTATAGGCTTGGAATTTACTCTGCAGAGCATTCAGGATTTGGGCAGGCTAGTTTACAACTCTTTGGGTTGCTCCTAATGTGGACAGAGTTGCTTACAAAGCCCCCAACCTGCCTGTCTGGGTTTATGGTCAACAAAGCTATATGGCTGTAGTAAAAATTTACCCTAAGAGAAAGGGGCCAGCTGAGTGTGCTAGCATGTACCTGCAACCCTGGCACTATGGAGGTGGAGGATCAGGCATTCGAAGCCAGCCTGGGCTACATGAGGCCCTCCCTCAAACAACACAACAAAACAAAATACAGAGTAGGGAGCACAGAGGTATGTGGAGGGGCTGACTGCAGTAGCTTAGAACCCCCTTGAGGTCCTTGGGAGGCTCTCAGCCTTGACCATTGCCTTGACCTCTACTGCATGTAAGACTGCAGAGGAGGAATCTCCTGAATTTTTATTTGGTAGCATTACACTACACTCACCCCAATAAAAAGATGTGTGTGTGTGTGTGTATATGTGTATGTATATAACACTAATTGCATGACTTAAAAAAAAAAAACAATCGTACACTTCAGACTTTAAAGGTAAGCAGCAACCTCTGAGCCATAAGTGAGCTTATCCTTCAGTGTTGAGGTTGTCAGTGACCTGTATGATGTTATACCTCTTCAGTGCAGGTACTCCCTTTCCTCTGGTGTCAAGTGAAGGCTGCATTAGGTGATTTCCTGCATTAGATGCATGAAGGACTGGGAAGAGGGACAAAAACAGCATGTGAAATGTGTCCAACCCAAGGTTCTATGATAGAAAATTCTTAAGTATAAATGAAGTAATAGGAAGTTCAGTATTATGCTAGGATGAATCTATTTTATGATGACTATCATCATGAAATAAATGATTTTCTATTTTAAGCAGTGATTTCATTCTTAAGCAAAATGCTATATTAAATTTTTAATACTACAGTATTATAGTTTTATCATTTGTATTCACTGTCTTAGACAGATTAAAACAAAATTTCCATAGTGAATCATGGAGGATTAGCGAGGCCTCTACTAACACTGTTGAAAAGGTGTAAATCATAAGCCAACATCCAAAGTTCATACTCTGTAATTTGTTTTTTAGGTGTGACATTCAGAAGTGAATTAAGTCAAGTTTCAGGTCATACTCAGATCACATACTTTGGATATAAGTCTTATGCAGGGTACGTTAAGAAAACCAAAGGGAAATGAGTCACTTAGGAAGACCAGAAAGGCTTAGGCTGGCTGGCTAGACGGAAACTCAGGCTCATCTTTTTCTGCCTGTTTCATTTGTAACTCCTGACAGCACCTTTGCCTGAATCACCAGAGAGAAGCACAGCAGTCTATCCCACTTTGCTGCTGCTCACTCTCCACGTCCCTCACGTGTAGACACACAGACAGGACAATCAAACAGGATGCTTCAGGCTTTGGGAAGTGGCTGACTTTTCCTCAGCTATTTGCAGGCCATAAATACGTTGGACCTGGCCTAACATGACAATGCTTTGCTCTTCCTGAGATGGCGTCAGCATCTTGGATGACAGTGCAATGTCCATTTGCGCTCCATCGTTTTCCACTGGAATGGAAGCGCCATGGCACTGAAGCTCGGTCCATCTTGTTCATCCCATCTGGAACAGTGCTTGCTAGACATTACTGGCACTTGATAAATACTGAATCAATTAAAGAAATACGTTTCAGTTTCTTTTTTGTCTGCCTTTTCCTTATCGTATAAGTATGCTCAAATGTCTTCCAATAAATAAACCAAACAATTTACATATTCTCCTGTATCTCCCGCTACCACCAAATGCCCTCAAATCAAAGTAGTTATAGCTACTGCCTTGACTCTCCCATGCTTTAAAACGTCCTTCCTGACACAAGATGGTGGCAGCGGCGCTGGGGAGGGGCAGGCGGAGACGGCAGAACGTGTGGCCGCATCCCCTCGAGTCCGCTTCGGGCAGCTGTTGATGCATGGAGTCTTCTGGGTCCCTGTCAACTACACTGCTGACCAGACCACCCATCTGTGCTGCGTCTTCCTGTGGGCCTTCCCCCTCTTCTGTAGGACCCCATGATATGACGTGGGTTCAGTCCAGCCAGAGAAGAAAGCCCTCTCATGCTAGTGTTGCAGACCCCAGAGGGTGAGAAAAGGGGACCTTATTCAGCCTTGAAACCCATGGGCTCAGTCCCTCAAGAAGTCATTCCAAACCTTTCTGTAATCAAGGCCCTCGTGCTACATGTGTCCTGCTGCCCTGCGATTTTTATCTGCCAAAACGTACAGATAAAGTAACTACTGACTTTTCCCTTTCCAAATTATCAGACGTCTCTGAGTGTACAATAAAATAAACATTCAATGATTCCTATGATGTCAACAACCAGTCAGGGCTCTGATCAGCAAAGAAAAAAAAAAGTCCTTCCTTCCTTTCTTTCTCTTTCTCTTTCTTTTTTTCTTTCTTGAGAAAGGATTTTTTTCTGTATAGCTCTAGCTGTCCTGGAACTCTCTCAGTAGACCAGGGTGCCCTTGAACTCATAGAGATCTGCCTGCCTCTGTCTCCCAAGTGCTGCGATCAAAGGTGCATGCCACTACCACCCAGCTTACAACCAACTTTCTTAAGAGCAATTCATATAAACACACTTCTTATGTTCTGTTTATTGTTTAGCATTGTAATCTTTCTTTTCTTTCCCACCTTTCCACATCTCTGTTCACTTGCCTTTTCCTCTTTTTCTTATATCCATTCAATCCATTCTTCCCCCTCCCTCCCTTTGTTATAAGAATGCCTACTGTGCCCTAGGCACTACGCTGGAATTAAAGATACAGTCTCTACAATGAACCTGCCCTTCAAGTGGTGGAATATACATGTATGTAAACTTTAGCTTCTAGGGCCCTTTGATGCTAAGCAATGTACTAGCGTAAGAAAAGCCATGGGATAAAGAGACTTCTGCTAGAGAATCAGCTTTATACCAAAGAAGTAATAGGAACCATCTAACAATCAAACCAAAACCAACATTTGGAACAGTATTACTATTAAACAATGACTACACAAGGCTTTAAAAACAAGCATGCCAGGCTGGAGAAATGGCTCAGCAGTTAGGAGTACGGACTGTTTTTCCAGAGGACCTACATGGTAGCTCAGAACCATCTGTAACTCCAGTCCCGGGGGAGATGAGACACCCTCTTCTGGCCTCTGTGGGAAGTACAGCACACAGACATAGACCTAACATATATTTGGGCAAAACTGTACACATAGATTAAATAACAATTAACTACAGCATGCTATAGGCTGTTTTTATACATGGCTCCAGGAATGCTAAGCTCATAACCGTCTATAACTGTAGTCCCATGGGATCCAATATCCTCTCCTCTGGTATGCTGATGTGCACTCAGACAAAACACCCACTTACATACAATAACTAAATAAATCTTAAAAAAAGAGTAGATTCTTACCAACATAAAAAAAATAGTACCAAATGATGACACACTAATAAGAGACAAAGAAGATGAATAACTCATAAAACACAAGGAAGTAGTCAATCCATCTGAGGTGGGAAACAATGGGGGAAACTGTTTCGTCCCTGTCAAGAGTGCTATCTGGGGCCTGCCCCTAGCTGGGAGAAGCATACACAATATGAGAAGCTTTATGGGGCGGATCAAATATGTGGCTCAAAGGCCTTGAACCTCACAATTCCATCTGCATGATTTTTCAGTAAACAATTACAATAGGAGTAACCATATCTGAGACTAATTCACAGCACAGCCAGAATGCTGAAACCTAAGAGTGTTCTGGATGTTCAACTACAGAGGCTGGTTAAATAATGCATTTTAAACATCTGCAGGAAGAGACCAGCTAGTGGCACAGGAAAGCACTTTCTGAAGCTTTGTATTGTTAGATGAAAGAGCAATTACAGTGTTCTGGGCTATGGTCACTATCTGAAGTTCAGCTTCAGTCGTGAAGGTCTGTCACGGACTATGCAGATACAGGGCAGGTGGTTGTATATCACTTTGAAATCAGCTTGGGCGGGGCTGGAGAAACGGCTCAGAGGTCAGGAGTACAGGAGAGCACTGCATGCACCTCCAAGCCATCTGTCTCCAGTCTGAAGGGCTCAGATGGCCTCTTCTGCTCTCCACAGACAACAGCACACACATCCTGCATAGGACCCAAGTTCAGTTCCCAGCACTCATGTTGGGCTGCTTTCAACTGCTTGTAGCTCCAAGGGATCTGATAGCTACTTCTGGACTCTGTGGGGACCTTGCAGTCACACACACATATCTACCATGTCCACACACAGATACACACAAACTTTAAAAAACCGAATCTTTCTATTCCTTATGTTAAGGCATCATAGGCTCCCTGTGGAGGGAGCGTTTTGACAGAGTTTCTTTTCCATCGTGGCTTGGTGATCCTTGAAGGAAAGTCAGTCCAGCTAAGGTAGTTGATGACTGACGGTGTAGGAATGACCTACAGAACAAAAGGTTTCAGCACTGCAGCTACTGCTTAGCAAAATAATGTGGGCCTTTCACTCAACATTCTCTTTTTTTTTTTTAAATCTTTTGTTTGTTTTTGTTTTTTGAGACAGGGTTTCTGTGTGTAGCCTTGGCTGTCCTGGACTCGCTTTGTAGACCAGGCTGGCCTCAAACTCACAGAGATCCACCTGCCTCTGCCTCCTGGAGTGCTGGGATGACAGACAAAGCATGTGCCATCGCGCTCGGCTTCACTCACTGGTCTTCTCTTTGGTGGAGGTGGCTTGCCTGGATAGGGCCTGAGATGTTCTGTTGGTCTGGTTCTGGGTTAGTCACTAGCCCTAGCTCAACCTTTAGGGTCATACGCAATGGGACCCTGCTACCTTCCCATAATATTTTACCTATGGGCGCTGGACTCGAATGCTATGCAGGTCTCAGGTATCTAAAAACATTATTTTGATACTTTTATCTCAACAAATTAAAAATTGTTTTCAATGCTTTATGCCATCTCTCCAGCTTCTCTAAGCACATTTTAAAAAAGCCTCATTGGGAGTTAGATTTGGCCTGTGTGTCAATATGGCTTAACATAGCATATCTGGCTGGAACAACCAGCAGCAGCAGTCTGGAAGGCAAGACCTTTCCTGACCCCAAGAGTAAATTCCAGCCCTGAGAGCCTTAGCTCCTGGAAATGACCAGGCTGGAGAGATCGATGGGCACTAGACAGTCACCACCAAATGCCTGTGTGGCAGCTCTTAGGAGCAAAGACTTTTACTTCCCAGAAGTACATTTTATTAGTGCTTTTTTTTTTTTTAATGGAGCATAGAGAATAAGCGAGGTGTGGTTATCATCACATGCCCACACAAACTTCTCTCCATCTGAGAACTCGCGGTCAGTAATGGGACTGTCAACAGCAAGAAGCGCAGAGCCTAATTCCTTTATAAGGGAAAGCTCCTCCAGGCCTCTTGCTGGCTTTGCTACTAAATGATTTCCCGAGGAGGTCAGGGGAAACAGACCATTTCCAAGCCCGGCTCTCCTGCCTTCTCATTTTCTATTGTAAAATGCACTTCTGTTCCATACATTTTACTTGAGCTTTGAATACCAGTCCACATCCCAGAGACAGTGCAGTCTTTGGTAGAATGCCAGCTTCAGAATCCTGCAGCTGGACCCACTGACTTCTGGTCTTTCCTGATTCGCTATGACCTGAACAAGTGACTTCATTTCTCTATGCCTCAGTTTCTTCAGCTATGAAATGGGAATAAGATTCACCTCCTAGGCCTGTGAAGTTCATATAAGTTATGACAGGTACAGCGTTCTGATTAGATCCTGGCAGGGATCTTGCATGGGTTCATGCTCTGTACTGCTTCAGTTTTAGTGCATGTATGGCTGAAGCAAACCCAGTACTAGCTATATCGCCTATCTATGCATGCTCTCCAAGTGCTTCAGAATGTGTGTGAATGAATGTGCATGTCCACAAACATTTAAATTTGACCTTCAGGCTGGTCTGGTATTCCCTTTTTTTCTGCATGCTCATGAATAGACTGTAATTAACAAAATGAGCTTTGGGGCTGGAGAGCTGGCTCGGTGGTTAAGGGTGTGTATTGCTCTTGCTGAAGACCCAGGTTTGATTTCTAGCACACACGCTGGGCAACGAACAACGAGCTGCCTGTAACTCTAGCTCCAGGGGGTCAGCATATGCTGTGTTCTTTCGGCCTCCATAGGCACCTGCGCTTATACACGTATATACCCACATACAGATTCACACATTATACATTTTTATTAAGCATATATGTGTGTATGGGTTTGTGCACATGAGGACAGTGCCTATGAGGTCCAGATGAGGGTGGCAGATCTTCCAGAACTAGAGTTACAGGGGCTTGTGAGCTACCTGAGGTGTGTGCTGGGAACTGGAGTCATGTCTTCTTCAAGAGCAGTACTCTTAACTGCTGAGTCATCTCTCAGCCCCTCAAGTCATCAACTTAGATAGCAATTAAAAAAAAAAAACACCAAACATTTCAGTGCAGTAGATATACTAATTTGATACCCACACACCAATAAATAACGGTAGGAAAATATCAATCGTCTCTGTTTTCTATAGTAAACTATTACCGCAGAACTGACAACAGATACCATCATCGTCAGCTGAGCGCAGCCAGAAATACCCGGGCTTCGCTATACATCTGAATTTGAGTGGGCTTGGCTGGTGTGTGCTCAAAACCGTTTAGTTTTTCAAGACTTTAAAAAAGTTAGAGTTATTTGTTTTTATTTATATGTATGAATGTTTTGCCTTCATGTACACATGAATACCACATGTCTGGTGCCCACAGGAGCTAGGATAGTGTTAGATTTCCTGGACTGGAGTACGGACAGCTGTGAGCTACCAAGTAGGTGCTGGGATCTGAGCCTGATTCCCCTTCAAGAGCAGCCAGTGCTCTTACCTACTGAACTATTTCTCCAGCCCCCACTGCCATGGGTTTTGAGACCCTATTGTTTAAGAATCTGGGAGCAGCCAAGGATGGTGGCACGTATCTGCAATCTCAGGGAGGTGGAGGCAGGAGGATCAGAAGTTAGCTGTCCTTGGCAACATAGCAAGTTCAAGGCCAGCATGGGCTACATGAACTCCTAGGTTTTTATCCCCCCCTCAGCATGTGCACCTGATCACCAGTAAGGGCCACTTTAAACTTTGTAATTTATAGGTTACAGACCTGTTTCACTCTGGAAGAGCTGAAAGGTATGGAACATTTGGGCATTCCCTTCATTGCACACGTGACATTCAGTCACACCTCTAACTACTGCTTGTCAGTTTAATGTCAATTTAGTGTGCTTGGTTTTTAGTTCATTTTGGGTTAAGTATGTTCAAATCATCTGCAATTCTTGCTGGCTAAAGGATCCATGGAAATACAAAAGTAGTGAGAGACTGAGGTAGGCCAGCAATTGACTAAAATCTGCTTTAACTTCTTCTGCAGGATCTGGACGCCAGTGTGTTGCCTCCAACCTGCCCACTGGCCATCAGGAGATGACATGGAGAAGAACTTGCCATGTCGCAACTCTAGCTTCCCATGACGTAAACTGCCACAGGCCCTGCAGCTCAGGAGAGGCTGTGAGCTGAGCCAGGTGACATAGTGTGACTCCTTTTGCCTCTCACCTTGTTCTCTTTGCTAGTCAGTCAAAATAGGCTGGGCAGGGGGCTGTCAGCCAGAAGTGTCTAGTTACTCATTACATTTTGGAGACAGGGCTCTATTAGCTTCTTGCCCAGTATCAGTCTGGGAAATGTGAGTCAGAACCCCGTCTTGTTCGTTCCTTTCTAAGCTGACACCCTGTGCTTAGTAGTTCAGTGTTAGAGTGCTAGGCCTAGCCAGGTAAATTCCAAGTCCTCCCAAATTTGGGTGGGAGGCTGCTGCCCTGTGTTAGCTTCCACGGAGGAGTCAAATCAAACTGACACATTCCATTTTCTTTATGAACTTGCAGAATCTTGCCATTTTGGGGGAGATGATAAGCTAAAGATGATTATGCACCTGTGGAATTGTAGATCATAAGCTCTAATGAAGAACCCATGGAGACCCAAGGCCTGTAGTGTAGCTCTACTTTAAGCCGTTACCCCAAGGAAGGACATGATGGAGGAATCAGGGAAGCTCCACAGGCCACAGAGAGCAGGCTGGGTCGCACTGTGGAGCTTTTGGAATGACTTCAGATCATACCTTAAGAGCCACTGAACTGGGGGTGGCATATGCATGTACAAATAAACAAGTGCAACAAAACACATTTCCTCTTTAAAAAAGATCCTGACATGGAGGAGTAAGCTAGTTGAAAATTTAACTGAGTCCAACCTTATCTGGGAAAAAAAACCAAACAAAAACTTTTTGACCCATTTATTTAGAAACAAAATTGAGTCAGCTCAAAATAACAAAAGTGATTGTCACCTTAATGACAGAAAGCATTTCTAATAAACCAATTACTCATTTGGAACCTCAGATATAAATGTCTAAAAAGGGACTTAAAGGCAGTCTGTGGGCCAGGCATGGCGGTACATGTCTAGAACCTCAGTATTTGGGAGGTAGACCAGCTGCAAAAAGAAAAAGAAAGAAAAGTGGCCTAACTCTTTTGGTTTTTCTCCTTTAAAACTTTTTAGCCAACACAGATATGTACTTTACCAGGCTCCCAAGACACATCTGTCTGATATTTCTAGAACTTTAGACAAGGACCATGTGGTTTTGAGTCTGAAGTGAGGAGGGCTGTGTTGGAGGGCAGATTGGATTCCCAAACCTGTGCTTGGACCCCTTCCCAGGGCCTGGTGTAGATGTAAGAACAGCCTGTGATCAGGCTGTTGGTTTCTGGGTTTCTTAGATATAATTGTCAAGGAAACGGTAGCTTCTGGTTGAAGGTAAGGGGCTACTGGGAAGGGCCACAAGGCTGAGGCAGATAGAAGTTAACAGGGGAAGAAAATGAGGAAAATGCAGCTGAGTTAGTGTTTTGTCTTGGCACCCTGAGATGGCAATCTTGTTATTTTGTTCAGGGCCGTCACCTCAGAGCAGAGGGCACTGTTCAGCAAAGGAACTTTGCTCAAGAGAACATGCTGAGTGAGTGCAGGGACCCAGACAGAGCCTGTTCTGTGGTAACTGTGATGAAGCAGCATTAGTTGAGCACCTAGGGTGCGCCACCCTGGTGCTTAGCTGAAATCCAGGAAGCACATAAAAGCAACTGTTATCCTCAGTTTACCACAAGGATACAGAGCACAAACAGGCTATCTATAAGATCCAAGGGCTCTTATTCAGCAACGACAGGACAGACAGACGCAGGCCACCTCAGCCTCTGATATGTCACATCGTCTTTTCAGCAAGAATATTCCACTGGCTTGGCTTCAGCCATGGCTAGCCTCTTGGCCACTGTGGGATCCTTTCTTTGTCTTTGCTGTTAGTTATCAAGTAAATACAGCCCTGTAAAAAGGCATGTGTACCAGGAGTGGGTGATCGCAGAGCACCTAAGATGTGTGTTCTACTGAATGTGCCTTGTATAACTAAGGCCATGGCTTGTTCCATTGCCATGTTTGAGGACCTCAGCTCTAGGCTTCAGTGACTACACCCCTATCCGAGTCATCCATCTCAGAGATGCATTCAGTAGTTTCACAGACTCCAGTGAGAAGGGTGGGCGGATTGGTAAAACCTGTCTGCAGAGCTAACAAAACAATTCAGAAGGCATGTCACAGTGATGGGTGTGTCACAGCGATGGCCACCAGCAGCTTCCTAGACAATGATCATGCAAATTCCAACCTAAATCTGGATGAACAGAGATGGTTGTCATTGTTACCTTTTCTCAAGAAAATCTTGAGGTTCCCCCACTACTTCTTAGAATTCTTTGTGGTATCAAACAAACAGCCCCACAGAGTTTCTGCTCACCCAAAGACAGGTTGATAGGTAGCAGACACTTTTGAACAGGCCTGAGTTCAATTCCCAGATCAGAAATGATGGCAGGACAGTAGGAGAGAACCAACTCCTCAGAGTTGTCCTGACCTCCATATGTTCACCATGGTGATGTTCACCATGGTGAGCAATGGGTCTCTCTCTCTGTCTCTCTCTCACACACAATGATAGTAAAAGGCTAAGGTATGTTCAGAAACCTATGAAATTTGATGCAGTTAAAAACAATTCTAATTAGAAACACAGACATTCTTCTAACTAACATTTAGGCAAGTTTGAGTTGAGAAGATGTTTAGTTTTTAAAACAAGCAACGTTTAACTCTGTACTTTGGTAGAGGGATCCTGTCTCTCTACCTCATCCCTTCTCAAACCGAAAGACTTCTCTAGAACACAAATCTGATTGGTCCATTCACTTAAACAACCTACTAGCTCCCTTGTGCAGTGTACAAGTTTCCCACGGCATTTGCCGGGTCTAGGACACTGTCACTAAAAGAGAGAGTTCTATTAATTGTGTTGGGTTGTTCCCGGCAGTCACTTATACAGAAAGTACCTGACAAATGCACTGGACTTTCCTGCTTTGACTTTTGCCACCCTGATGAGTGTAGGTCAGGCCCCACCTTTCCTGAGTTCTCTGCCAGAGGTGGATGACTTATACCTATCTTCCAGAAGCCTCAAGGCAGAGCTGAGGGCCTGGTTCTCTGCTCCTGTGCATTAGATGCTTTTTAAGGAGGGTGCCTTTTCTACATGTGAGCTCTTAACATTGGGACCTTTAAGTCACTGTGTTGATTGGTTCTGTGTGTCAACTTGATACAAGTTAGAGTCATCAGAGAGGAAAGAGCCTTAGTTGAAAAAAAATTGCCTCCATGAGATCCAGCTATGAGGCATTTTCTTAGTTAGGATTGATGGGAGACGGCCCAGCCCATGGTGGGTGGTGCCATCCATGGGCTGGTGGCCCTGGGTTCTGTAAGAAAGCAGGCTGACTAAGCTACAGATGTAAGCCCATAAGCAACACCCCTCCATGGCCTCTACATCAGCTTCTGCCTCCAGCCCTGCTTACGTTTTTGTTCTGACTTCCTCCAATGACAGACTATGATCTGGAAGTGTAAGCCAAATAAACTTTTTCCTCCCCAACTTGCTTTTTTAGTCATGGTGTTTTGTCACATCAATTAAAAATCCTAAGGCAGCCATTCCTTGACTATCCCCCATATGTGAGGAGTATTTTTTGTTTTATGTGTTTGGCATATATCAGCAGACAATAAAATAACTATGGCTAGGTGACCTAAAACAGCAAAACAAAAAACAAAACAAACAAACAAAAAACAAAGCCAGGTCTGTGTTGTAAGTAAGCACTTATGACCAAGCCTCTCACTGTCCTGATATCACAGCAGCTTCTATTCATTTCCACATATATGTGTGTGCAGAAGACACAAAATTCTGCGAGCAATCTGTTCTCTCAGGGGTGAAGACTTTGGGCAGGCAAGTATAATTCACTTCCATTGTTTGCTAGGGACAGCCTTGCTTTAGGCCAAAACCTGCTAAGCAGTGACTAATCACAGAAGTGTTCTGAATTGTATTAGGCCACAGGCTCCCATATTGAACTCCAGTGTGGTGCTCTCAGACCAGCACTAGCATCTGGCACAAAAGACACATGTAAATTTCCTGAACAGCCCTTCCCTATATAACCCATTTCTTAAGGTGGTGACCTCCCCAGGTCGTGAAAGGCCACTCCTGCCTGAGAACGTCATCTCCCACTGGCAGAGCTGTGCTCCCAGGAAGATTTCCAGTGTGAGCAATGCCCTTCCAGGAAGTTGAGCTCCCTGTTCTCAGTTTTCCTCTCTCCAAGCATTACTTGTGCAGGGGTGAATTAGGGCTGGGAACTCTCTATTCTATTGAAATCTGCATCTCCAGTTCCTTACAGCCAGGAAGGAAATAGAATTCTGTAGTCGCCCTCTCATGGCTTCTCAACTACTATAGATCTGCAGTATACATAATTTGAACCTAGTAGGGAGCCAGAAAACAAAGTCTGAGAATAAAGGAGAGAAAAGGCTAGAGTATAGGGTGAGTCACTAGATGGGACAGCCATTTCCCACAGTTCCTGAGAACCAGAATAAAGCAGAGTAGGGGAATTTTGGGCTGAAATAGGACCAACGTTTCCCAGTTCCCTGGGATAAAGTCATTAAACAGAGCACCAAGGGACGAGCTTCCTCTGGAGGTCTTTATACACAGCTGTAATAAGCAGTCAGAGATGAGTTCCACTTACATCTGACCCGAGCTGAACAAGCCAGAAGCCTTCACCCAATGCCAACAGCACCCGGAACTCAGCAACCTGCCAGGAGTCACCTGTGTCTTGTCAACTATTTTTCTATTTTTATGTTATTTCTAAGGATGAACAACAGATCTGAAGCCCTCCATCCTTTAATCAGTATTTCATAGTCTAATCAAACTTCATTTCCTCCTCCCAACCCTCATGACACTGAGACCACCACACATTCTAAGGTTCTTCCAACATTTTATACTTTCAAAGCCACTGCTGTCAAGTTCAAGGAACTCTATAGAGGGATGAAGTCACACTTTGACATGATTCTCTATGCCTGGATGGATTCTGTAATGCCAAAGTTTAGAGTGTGTGGCATTAACTAATGGGAAGTTAAAGACAGAACTTGGTGAGTTTTTAACATAATCTTGTTTCTAATACTCACACACAAACACATGTGTACAATCACACATGCACAAGGGCACAAACAGACACACATATATACCTGCACATATACTCACACACGAACACACACGTATGTGCACATTACATGCACACATCTATTTATGTGTCTACTCTTCCATGAAGCCATCCTGTACCCAAACCTACTGTTAGGGAATAAGGCAAGGGAGAGGAGGTTAGGATAAGTAGGCTAGCAAAGGCAGGCTGGCTGGCTGGCTAAAGTGGAAGGGGACAAGAGGGAAATGCTTGAGCAAAAAAGGAAGCAGAGACCAGAGCCACAGACAGAAAGGCTGAGAGATCAGAAAGAACAGAGAAGAAAATCCTGTGTTGAGAACAGCTCCTGATGACATATGACTTGAAAAAGTACTCAGAAAAGACCTAAAGGGATCTTTTAAAGCCCAAACTTTACTCTCCTCCTGCCTCAGTTTCTGAGTGTGACATTACAAGATTACACTATGCTTGGCTCTTTGGGGTGTTTCTACCTCCCATGCTTGCAATGGTACATCCGAGAGTTCAGGGGCTGGCTGCACTGGAAAGAGGTGCAAGAAGGGAAGAGGCACGGGGGATATTGGGGTGGGATAGGTGGGTAAAGAACACTTGATTAGTAAAATCGAAGTCAATAGATAGATCACAAGGTTCTAGCTCAACTCAATACTCTGTGGCCTAGCCCTCAGCTGGGACTCTGAATGTCTTGTTGGTATGCTTCCTGTTCTAAGCATTCTACCTTCCCAGGAACTCTCTCTCTCTCTCTCTTTTTTTTTTTTTTTCTTTTTGAGACAGGGTTTCTCTGTGTAGCCTTGGCTGTCCTGGACTCGGTTAGTAGACCAGGCTGGCCTTGAACTCACAGAGATCTGCCTGCCTCTGCCTCCCTGAGTGCTGGGATTACAGGCTGCGCCATCATGCCTGGCCCCAGGAACTCTTGATTCCAATAAGTTTGCCAAATGGCCTAGAAAATTGTAAACTCTGGGGGTTGGGATGGGTAATTCCATCTCCTATGAGAAGATGGAAGGATAAAGAATTAGATTTGAATTAGAAGCATTGAACTGTCTTTAGGTCCAAAAAGGAATTAACCTTTTCTCTGACATTGGTGGCATACCCACTAGCACCTTGAATATTTTTCTTTTTCTTTTTAAATTTTCTTTTATATGCATTGGTGCTTTGCTTGCATGTTTATCTGTATGGGGGCATTGGATCCACTGGAACTGGAGTTACTGACAGCTGTGTGCTGCCATGTGGGTGCTGGCAATTGACCCCTGCTCCTCTGGAAGAACAGCCGGTGGGTGCTCTTAACTGCTGAGAGATCTCCCTAGCCCCTCTAATACTTTACCAATGAATTTTCTTTATAACCTTATGAAGAAGTGAGACTTTCAATCCTCTTTCCCCTCGTTGAATTATTTTTGGGATATCAGAAACACTTCTCTTGACATCTGGGTCGTGTGATTTTGCTGAGGGAATTAAAAACATAACCTTGTTAGCTCTTAGCAAAGGAAGCCATGCAGGGTATGGAAGCAGATGAAGAGTAAGTGCCCTGGCCAGTGCTGCCTCCTCTCCGTTTTAAACCACGCCCATTTTTATTCCTTTCCATGGTTAACTCCACTCACGAGGCTGCATGCAGTGCTGCTCCTACTTATCTATCATTGCTACCCAGCAAGTTCCTCTAACGACAGATGGGTTCTGTCATTCATAACTACATCTTGAACCTACATCTTGAACAATGTATCCTGAGGTTTCTCTGTGTAGCCCTGGTTGTTCAGGAACTCAGCAATCCACTTGCCTCTGCCTCTTGAGCACAGGGATGAAAGGGTTAAGCCACAACCACCACCTGGCTTTGTTGTCTTGATCACATCAAATAACATCCTTAAGTTTTGCTCCATCAACAAGAAACTAATTTTCATTCCCCATTTTCTTAACTGGGGACATTTGAAAGCATTGCTACTATCCCTCCAGATTGTTTCCTTTTCTTTGTGGTGGTGCTGGGGATAGATGCTAGGGTTTGGGCATGCTAGGCAAGTGACCTCATGCATGCTCATACCACTAACCTGTATCTTCAGCCCACTTCCAGCATTTCCAACCCTGCTCCCAATGCTCACTTTCTAACACGTTGTTAGCATGTACCTAAATCGGAGGTTCCTTCCTGTAGGTCCATTCTAAGACCTCTTAACTGACCTTGTCCAGGTAGTTCAATTTTTTAATGAGGCAGGCATCTGGGGTTACAAAGTTTTACATTTTACTTATCTTACCCCACGATAACTATGTGTGCATATGCAAGTGCCTCAGACTGACAGCAAGAGTCTTTCTTGGTTGTTCTCTATCTCACTCACTGTGGAGACTGAATGCAGATCTCCAGGCTTGGTGGCAAGCAAGAACCTTTATCTGCAGAACCATTTAGCAGCCCTTTACCCCTTTTATATGATACATATATCCCAGCTGGTCTCAAATTCACTGTGTAGCGGAGGATGACCTTGAACTTCTGATCATCCTGCTTCTACCTCCTGAATTTGAGGATTACAGGTGCATTGCCATACCAGGTTTTTGTGGTGCTAGGGATCAAACCTAGGGCTTTATGTATGCTAGGACATTCCTCCTCTAGCTGAGCTATATTCCCAGAACGATTTTGTATCATTTCACTTACTGGTGAAATCTATGAATGAGTCCTATAGAAATTAAGAATGTTTTATATTAAAGTCCTTTCATTTATATTAAAATTTGTTCAAGTAAGTTAAGACATGAAGTGTACATGTAGAATGATTACATACAGCAAGGAAAGGAATACTCCAGGGACGACATAATGAAAACTAACCTTGCTATTATAATCAGCAGCATAGGGATCCTGTCTGATAATTGGGCTCCCTCTTTCTGTGTAAGTGGGTAAATCCCAAGGTCTTCTCCCATCATTTCTGGTGGGGTTAGTTTCTCCTGATTGTTTTCCTTAGGATTACAGTTTCTTCTTTGGAGTTTGCCTGGATCCTGCCTTTCAGAGAAATGACTGCTAGGTTGAGAGTTTGGGAATAGGTTCATCATGTAGTCTCTAGAATTCCCCCATTGTAATGGAAAAGAAGACTGGACCCTGCAAGGTAGGTCCCTACTCTGCATATCACCTGCAGTGTCTTTTTATTATTTTGGTTTGTAGTCATTGTGAGAGATGTGAAGACAGTGAACTTTTACAAAGGTTCACAGAGCTGGGGGCCGAGATCAAAGAGGCTTCATTGAGGAACTGTAGAACATAAGATGCTAGAAGATAAGACAGTCCAAGAAGCGGTACCCAAGTTACAGGAAAGAGAAGCATCACTATTAGGTTCTTATCTCAGTTGTAAATATGCTCCTGAGAGATCAACAGAAAGATTACATCATACACCTAAGAACCCTGCAAAAGACATTGGAAAGAACAGAGAAGCAGCTTCAAAACTGCATAATAAGTAACTAAAACAAATAGGGGGAATTGTAGTATGACTTATTTTGTGTGCCTTGCTCTTTAAAGGACCCTATGACCTTCAGTGTCAGTTGGCCCTTAAACTTCTAGGAACAGGGGAGAATATCAAAAGCCAGCAGAGGCTGAAAGAGATTAAGTAGGATTGGAGTAGGCAGGAGGAAGGTCCAACTGGAAGAAAAGTTGTGTCAGAGAAGACAGTTGGTGCAGGAAGAAAGAAGATTGAGTAAGTCTAGAGAGGAGAAGAAAAAAGATTGAGCTGAGTGAAAATAGGAGACAGTTGAATGTGAATTGGGCTAGCAGCAAGAGAAGGGAAGATAGTTGGTGACAGATGAGCCAGGAGAAGCTGAGCTGAGCCAGAGAAGATATTGTTAGGAGATAGGAGAACCCACACAAAGTAGTGAAGAGAGAAAAAAAAAGACAAACTATGGTGAACTTTTGCAAAAACAAGGTGCTCAGAAGTCTGAAAGCCACCAGCAGCCTTCCATGTGCTTCCTTTTTACAACCCACTAGAGAGAATCCACTAAAAAATAGAACCTGAGAATAAAATGTAATAAAATTAGCTCTTCTTTAGGTAGATCAGGGTGAGTCAGGGAGAAGGAATGAGAAGCTTATCAAAGTATCTGTCTTCCCAAAGAATTCTGTCGTACTTACCAGTAGCAATCCTGGCCTGTTTGCTACTCAGGTACTAGCAGGATGACTAAGGACAATGTTTAAACCACATGGCTACAAGTTTAAAGGTGCCTGGGCCTCCTGACCTTCCTGTTCCTCTATGTAGAGTAGGTGCAACAAAAGATGGCACATTTAGGAATTAGCATTACAGACGCCTGCCAGGGCTGTCTGAGGACAACTGTGGCTTTCTAACTCTAATCTGTTAGAAAAAGAAGTTGATAATTTTAAGAACAATTCCCTAATACATATCAAAAGCTGCCCAGATCTGGTGATAGTCCACGGGCCTAAAAATATCCTGCTGAGGTCACATCCTAGTTTTTCTTCTTCTTTGAGATACTGGGTCTTGTTTTATGGGCAGGCTGGCCTTTAATTTGTGATCCTTCTGCCTCAGCCTTCTGATTGCTGGGATTAGGTATAAGGCATCATGCTCAGCATTGTAGTTTCTTAATCTAATATTAGCTTTGAGTTCCTACTGTCTCTCTTTCAGAAAGGCTATGTGACTTACAGTGAGACATCAAGTTATTATTATGTAGCAACACATCCAGATTTGTCAGGGCCCAGACATTGATTCTTTTTTTTTTAATATTTTATTTATTATGTATACAATGTTCTATCTGCATATACACCTGCACGCCAGAAGAAGACACTAGATCTTATTATAGATGGTTGTGAGCCACCATGTGGTTGCTGGGAATTGAACTTAGGACCTCTGGAAGAGCAGACAGTGCTCTTAACCTCTGAGCCATCTCTCCAGCCCCAGACATTGATTCTTAACACTTCCCTTTTGCTGAAGATGTACTTCTGGTTCAGATTCCTCTCTTCTGAATACATGGCTATTGTTTAACAGTGATGCATCTATTTTTCAAGGACTCCAGGGACAGTCACACACAATCATGCTGGGGATTTACCTTCCGTTAGTGAGAGTTGAAAAATATAGTATAAGGAAAGAATCCAATAGACAGGACTTCCAAAATTCAGAAACAGGCTACAAAGGTACCCTAGAGTTGCCCATTACAGAACTTGACCTTATAAAAGACAAGTGAGAGTTGGCAGAGACTGTGCATAAGATGATAGATAGCAAGATATGTCTTTGGAACCTCATAACTTTATATATGTGTATATGCATAAATATGGTTATTTGGTGATTTTCCTTTTTAAAAAATTATTTATTTAGTATTTATATAGTATTCTGCCTGCATGTGTGTCTGCATGCCAGAAAAGGGCACCAGGTCTCATCATAGATGGTTGTGAGCCACCATGTGGTTGCTGGGAATTGAACTCAGGACCTTTGGAAGAGCAGCCAATGCTCTTAACCTCTGAGTCACCTCTCCAGTCCCCTCCCCTTTCTTGTTTTTAAAAAAGACTGCTTCATTACACTGCAGTCAAATCAGGGTCATGCAAAAAGTAAGCCTCATGACAGTTGGGCTCTCAAGAATTCCCACATGTATAAAAAGGCTTGAAAAACGATACTGTCTTTTCTCAGGATTCTTCCCGCGCAGCTATGGATGACAGCTTCCCCCTAACATGGCATGCAACCTTGCTTATTTGGGACTAGCATCAGCTGGCCACATTTAGAACTCTTCTCCCACCTCATTTGCAGCTTCTCGCCTACAGATCACACACCTCGAGCTGATTTTCTCGAATCTGCACAATATAAAAATTAAACTTGTGAGTCTACATCACAGAATTCAGAACAGAGAGGCTAATACCTGTTCTCCCTTTCCTTTTAAATCAATTTTGATCACTCAAGTACATTTAATGAATCTACTAAGTAGCACATACCACAGTTCTATAGGGTAGCATTACTAATGTGTGTGTGTTCCTCTTCTGAGCTATTACTTCCCTTAAGTGCCCTCCGTTTCTGGTCATCTCTAAGTGTTGCCTATAGTTCTATCCTGGTTTTCTCTTTATCCTACCTTTTCTCTTTGCTGACTTCCATTTTGGCATAAATTCAAGCTTATTTACACTACCTCCAAGTTCCTTGATATCTTTCTAGTATTTTGGGCCACGTTCCTCCCTATCACCTCTGATCTTGCCACCGAGGATGACTCATTGCTTTCGGAACACAGCCAGACTATTTCCAAATATATTCATTCTGTTTTGCCATGCTATTTTCGTCTATCACAATGCACTGTCCTGTCCCACCTGGACATTCCTCCCTGTGCCCCAGATCCAAGAGGCTTTTATTCATGTCTTGATTGAAGTGCTGGTACCATGTAATAAATCCCTAAGTTCTAAACTCTGCAATTTGACAATTTTGAAATGTAGAGACACTCATAAAACCATCACCTCTCTCAAAATCTCTGCCACACCCAACACACTCTGTCTCATTACAGAATGAGGTAAGGATAAGAGGTTTTGGTATGCTACCAAGCACTAAGATGAATGCAAATTATAATAATAAACCATGCATTTAAAAAAGACAGGAGTTTGAGTGTTTTAACTGTAAATGATCAATGGCTTATATAAGTATGTGGGGTTTTTCTTTTGTTTCCTTATTTTTATTTTTGTTTTTTGTAAACATGATCTTACTATCTAGTTCTGGTTGTCCTGGAATTCACTATGTAGACCAGGCTGGCCTCAAACTCATAGAAATCCACCTGCCTCTGCCTCCCACTTGTTGGCAAAGTGTAGTACTTACATCAGGTACTGGGATACTCTGGGATACTAGACACTGGGAGTTTGCTTTTTTTTTTTTTTTTTTTTTTGAGACAGGGTTTCTCTACATAGCCCTAGCTGTCCTAGAACTTACTTTGTAGACCAGGCTGGCCTTGAACTCACAGAGACCCATCTGCTTCTGCTTCCTGAATGCTGGGATTAAAGGTATGAGCCTGGTGAGAGTTTGCTTTCTAATTCCTCTCGTCAGTCTTACCACATTAGTTTACTTTTTGCTGTTTTTCTGATTTCTGTTTTCACTGATTTCTGCCGTTTTAAAAAATTAATTAATTAGTACAATTTATTCGCTTTGTATCACAGCTGT
>CM053746.1:37282775-37323884 GCA_028658305.1 Pachyuromys duprasi | reverse complement strand
ATCCCAACCTGGGTTCTTCTTGTTTATCTTCCCTAGGTGTATAGATTTCAGCATGACCTTCCTATCCTATAGGGCTATATAAGTGAGTATGTACCATATGTTTCTTTCTGCTTTTGGGATACTTCACTCAGGATGATCATTTCCAGGTCCCACCATTTGCCTGAGAATTTCATGATTTCCTCGTTTTTAATTGCTGAGTAGTATTCCATTGTGTAAAAGTAGATTTTAAAATTCAGCTGGACTGAACATTCCATAGTGAATGTGAAAACCTGTGGACTTTCCCGACTGTTTCATAGTTTCAAATCTGGTTTAGAAAGCATAAACGCCAGTTTCTAGGCTGGAGATCTGCAGGACCTAGAATGTAGGCCAATGCTTTTGGTAAACATACCCCAGTGTCTACCACTGCTCTTTGGATAAGGCTACGTGGATTCTGTGCCTTGAAAGCATGATACCTGTATGGAACCATTTCCCAGAAGCATGCCCTTCCCTGACCATTCTAAATAAACTACAGATACAAATCTGAGTATAAAACACTTTTCTGATATAATTCCTTAAAAGGTTAAATTAACTAAAAAGTCTACTTTTTTCCAAATTGAACATTCCTTAAAATGCTGTTAAGGTGAAAATGTGTATGAATTTAACCTTCGTCAATTTTCAAGTATACAGTACATTGTCAACTGTGTGTAATTCATTGGTAAACTGTGTTTTTAACAATCAGCCCCACTTCAGATTGTACAAGCTCTTAAATCAAGTACAACATTCACTCTGAAGACTGCAACATGGCTTTCCCCTTCCCCACTCACTGTATGCTAACCTGGGCTCAGGGAGTCAGGTCCAGCTTCACATCAGGTTTCTGCCTCTGTGGTCTGCTGTGCTGGGTGTTGCTCCCTCGCATGGAGAGCTGTTCTGTATCTTTGGAAGCACACTCAGCTACAGCATTATGCTTCCACCTTAGGCGCGACCTAAGCCTTGACCTAGACATCTTCTCTGACCTAAAGGCTCCAAGGATGCGACAAGTGTTTCAGCTTGGGTCAGGTGTCATCCCTGTGGTATTCAGCTCATCTTAAGGATTAGGCGAGGCAAGAATGTGGGGCCATTGGTAGAGTCACACAGATGGATTACAGGGAAAGTTCTAGAAGAAAGCACTGCTGAACAGACCAAAAGTCAAACATCCCCACCCTCCAGCTTTCCCTGTCCTACAATTAATATTTCACTCTGTGGGTGGGGGGAGGGGTATTGTCTTTTATTATTAAAGATGGCTACAGGCTCTTTACCTTCTTGCTTCCTTCTGGTCCTAAAGGCAAACATCTAGGTCTTTTCATTTTTTGGAATGTTTACTGCTAATACCTATATAGGGCTAGTTAAAATAGCAGACAGCAGAGAAGGTACAAAGGTGAGGGTATTCATTACACCATCATTGTGTCATCATTGTGTGACTTTCTGGTTTTAATACTGAGGGTTCATCTGTCTTTCCAGCCTCTACCCATGGTAGTGTTTTACTTTTTGATTTATGGGAATGCACGCACGCACGCACGCACGCACGCACGCACCAAATAGTGTTCTAGTGTTCTTTAAGTTTCCTTAAGTGGACAGCACTTTGATTCTCAAGTAGTGCATTGGGACATCTGTGTCATTGGGCTTTGTCTCATGTTCAATATATATGAATTAAAGATGTGCTTATTTTTATTTTATGTGTATGGGTGTTTTGCTTGTATGTATGTCTGTGTACCACATATGTGTAGTGACTGCAGAGACCAGCGGACGGTGTCTTATCTCTTGGAACTAGAGCTACAGTTGGTTGTTAGCCACCATGTACATGCTGGGAATTGAACCTAGGTCCCCTGTAAGAGCAACAAATGTTCTTAACCGCTGATCCATTTCTTCAGCCTCGAGTTTTATATTGTTATACTTAACAGTCTCCCCGTTATTTAAAGTTCAAATGCATAGATATAAGATTTTATAAGCTCTGTCTCGTTTTTTCCATTCTTATTTCTTTGATTCCTTCCAATCACCCAGGTCTCCAAATGTACTAAGACATTAACCTCTACCAAGACTTTTTATTCTGTTTCCTTCCCTCTGGGGGAAAATCTTAATCCACCTGCAGCTGGCCACTTCCCTGATGTATTTCTCATGAGATTAAGAGCTGTTTTTAAAAATGGACTTGAGTAGTCCATCTTTATGCCCCCTACTCCCACAACCCAGTGTCTAGCAGTGGGTGTTCTGTAAATCCCTGCTGAGTGATGGCATGAAAATGGAACTGTGTTTGCTGCAGATAAAACCTTTGGTTACGTGTGTTACGGTTACATAAGACCTGATCCCAACATAGCTCATAGGACCTGAAATAAACACATTAAGAAAGCTTTTAAAAATCCCATTAGAGTTATAGCTGACATTCATGTTAGAAAAAAAAAATCAAACAGCACAAACCAAGGTATTATCCGCTAATTATCTGGTGAATTTGGGAATACCTCAGTATCTCCATTTTGACCTACATTGTAAAGTTCAGTGCTATGGTTTTTCAAAAACTAATATGACTATTCTAACCGTACATTACCTACCTGCGGAGAGGCTGAAAAGATGTACTTTGGGATTTATTCTTTCAACATGAAAGGCAATGATGGACACGTCACAAAGCAAATAAATAGCTTTGATCTGCACAAAAATGCTCTTAGAAAGCCTCCATCATAAAGACAGGTACAAAGGAGGAAGCCTATGTTCCCTGCACCCTAGAGGGAGCTCTCTTTCAGAAGGTGGTGGCCCAGGGTCCACAGGCAGAGCACAGAGGGAGAGAAACAGAGCTGGCACAGTGTTCCCAGGAGACGGCCTCAACTACTGCTTGATCTGGGCCCTGGCTTAGTCACACAGAAAACCTTTAAAGGTTCTCTCTGTGCTCTTGTTACCACAGATGGCTCTGAACATATGTATAAATAGCTTGAGTTTGTTATGTGAAAGCCTGCTATTTGCACATGGAGCTTCCTATCTGGGAAAGGGCGGGGAGGGGGGCCACTGCAAATTTCTTTGAGTAACTAAAAACCGTTGCTTAGGATGACTGACACTATCTTTCCGGGACAGGCAGATGTCACGGACAGCCTGGTGTGTATGCTTCCTCTGCCTAATAGCATTTCTAATCTCTGTTACCCTCTACGCCCTTTTCCTCCAAACCTTCCCCTGGCCTCTCTTTACAGCAGATTAGGGGATATTTACTTTGTATTTTATTTGAAAATTACTTTTAAAACTTGAGGATTTAGTGGTTTCATTAAAACAAACAAAGAAACTATTTTTGGTTGGGCGTGGTGTCACACACCTTTAATCTCAGCATTCGGGAGGCAGAGGAAGAAGGACTTCTGTGTGTCTGAGGCCAGTCTTGTCTACAGAGCAAGTTCCACCACAACCAGGGTGACAGAGAAAGACCAAACCAAACCAACCAACCAACCAAACACAAACAAAACAACCACCTCCCTCCCGCCCCGCCCCAACAACTACTTTTGTTACAGTGGCTTCAGCAAATTGGCCATGTTGAAATCTGATGTGCTCAGCTGGATCCCTTTCTGTCAGCTATGACACCAACATCTCACACACTCTGTTGTATGCAGAGATTTGGATTCCTGGAGGAGATGCTTTTAACAGCCTGTGCTGGAGCCTACAATGTGCCTTTTGAGCAAGTACCCTCAAGTAATGCCAGTGCAGAGGACTTCAGGGAGCCCCTTGACACAGAGGAAGCTTGTCCTTACTTTCTCATAACGGATGTTATGTTTAACTGCATGGACATACCATAATCTACTTAACCACGTTTATCTAGATGGACTTTCATATAGCTTCAACATTCCTACAATGCTATACCATTTTGTCTTCCCCGACTAGGATCATTTTTACCTTGTGTGTATCTGTGTGGAATATGTAGTGTATGTAGGGGTATGCAGGTATGCTTGCCTGTATGCACACATTTTGAGGCTAGAGGTTGAGGTCAGGTTTTTCTTCTGCTGTTTCCCACCTCGTTCTCTGAGACAGACCTCTCACTGAACCTGGAGCTTGCTAGCTGGTCAGCAAGGCAGAGGGATCTGCCCATCTCCATCCTCCAGCACGTGCTTCAGTGCCTGGCTTTGCGGGGATCAGAAGTCAGGTCCTCAGGCCTACACAGCGGGCACTGTTTCTAGTGAGCCACCTTCCCGGTTCACTTGTGCTTTCTGTAGGGAAGAACAGCTTCGCATACTTCACCTCCAAGAACTCCTACCTGGATCTACCTCATTCTCTCCCAAAACTGATCCCTCCTGCCTTGGAGATTATGATATTTTGAGAAACACCCATTTCTCTGGTCAAAGTGACTGCTATTGGATAGGTGTCCTACCCATGCCATGACAAGCTCAGTGCTCTGGCAACTGGGATGGTGTGACATGGGATTCCTGGACAACAGTCCCTAGATTATGCCCGTTCTACATTTCTAGTCATATGGAAGGAGCTACTTGGGGACAGTGATGATGGTAAACAGATGACAGACAGAGGTTGTGACAGGCTTTGAGCTCCTAAGTTCACAACTCCATAGTTGTCCCTCTGTGGAGGCTGCCAGGAGGGGAGATGCTTCCTGAGGTGTCTGACTGCTAAACACAAATGATAACTTGGTTGGACATATAAATATTGAGTTCTAATCATTCCCTCTCAAAAGACTGAAGATGTTGTTCCAGATTATTGGGATATTTACTGCTGCCGTGAAAGCAATCCTATTTTTTGTCCTTTATAGCTGAATCTCTCCTCTCCTCATTCCTAGGTTGTATGTATGCGCGCGTGTGCTAATCCTTAAATTCAGAACACCATCATGGTAACACTATCTGCTAGATCTCCACATAAAATACTTGCAGTATAGAAAAGTTTTCTTTTTAGAGTTTTAAATGACCATGTTTTACAGAACATAAGATACTTTCCTATAAGATGCATTTTCTTTCATATATTGCTAAAATGTTGCCTGTTGTAGCTATGGCAACCTGCCAATTATAAGTCCCATCTAGATTTCAGAGATGTTAAAATTAAATACATATAGTTAAATCCATGAGAATTCAGAATCACTTTTGCTCTATAATGTCCTTTTCAAGTACACCTGTCATTTGAATTCAAGGCTTTTGTTCTCAGCCCTCTCTGACATTTTCTAAATCATTACTTTTGGGGCTGGAGAGATAGCTCAGTGGTTAAAAGCACTTGCTGCTTTTGTGGGGGTGGGGTCAGGGGGAACTCAAGGTCTGTTCCTAACATTTACATCAGGTGGCTCAGAGTTGCCTGTAAACTCTCACTCCAGGGCATCTGATGCCTCTGGCCTCCTCTGGCACCTGCAACACATGTGTATACAGTACCACCCCCCATACCACATAATTAGAAAAACATATATCATTGTTCTCTCCGATATACTGCCTTATTATTTTTCAAATCTATTACCTAAAACATCAACTGCTGTTTTCATACTTTAACACCAACTTAACGTCTTTGAAATCTTTGGCTTCACTTGAACACCTGAACATTTTTAGCTGTTTCTCAGTCAGTGCTTTCATGCATCTCCAAATGTCTTCTATTTTCTTGAAGCAGATAGTTTCTATAATATGAATTTCCTGTCCTAATTTCTTTCAGAAATAGGCTTTTCTTTTAGCTCTTATTTGCATCTTTCCTGCTGTTACTAGCTATCATTATAGGCTCCACAACTAAGAAGACATCTTTCAGTCCTGGGGTCCTCACATGAAAGGGGGCACATGGAACCTTCTGGGTTCTTTCTTCAGTCCACCTGTTTGTAGTTAGAATCTCCGGCTCAGCTTTTACGCTGGGGAGCTGGCTCATGTGCACAGCCGCCAGTTGTGGTTTCTACGTCTTTTACTTATTAAGAAACTGCTGATCTGAGCAGGAATCTCTACATCCTGCTTCCTCGTCAGCTCACTGACAAGGAGAGTCTGAAATTATTTCTAGTTGTTTAGCTGTTTAAGAAAAGTGAACAAGAAGCTGCAACCCTCAGCACATCGCATACCATGGCTCTTCTAGCTCATAAACTTTTTAGTTGCTGACTTTATATCTTGAAATACCTAATCACTTGGTCTCCAGATACATTGCATTGCTTAGAGCATTACTATGACTAGTACAAGGAAAAAGGCATTCATAAAGGGAAGGGCACTGTAAAAAGGATTCTTCCTGTCTTTCACACAGGAAGAAGACTGGGTGACTATCTTCTGGTTGGGCCAGAGGCATACTACTGCCAGCTGGTCCTCATCCATGCAGTTACCTACTAAAGCATTCAACTAGTATTGACAGAGGACCTTCCACGTGCCAGGCTCCGCTTAAAACATGGTGACTGCTGTGAAGAGGAGAGACAAAGCCTCTGTTCCATGGACTCATATGTCAGCCAGAGTATGCATAATAAACACACGCAGAGAAGGTATGTTGAGTCATGCAGATGAAAGTGTGTATGTGCGAGGAGAACTCAAGCAAGACAGGGAGAAGATGGTGGGGTTGGGGAAGGGCTGCTCCCTATATGGCAGTTGGGAAGGCTTATGGGGTAACCTAGAAGGGGAGGAGGAGGCCATCTCTGTCACTGGGCCAATGTTTGATGAGTATTTCCAGTTTATACACCAAAGAAAGTTTCACTTTTTCCCAGTGTCCATGTACATCTCTATTGGCTACATGGGAAGACCCTGGGGTTGGGGGGAAGAACTCATATACTCCACTGAGACGGGTCAAAATTAATGAACAAAAAACTAGACATAGTGAGTTTCAGGACAGGTAGAGCTACATAGTGAGACCCTGTCTCAAAAAATATCAAAGAACAAATCCTCTATGACTGGCAATCTGGTTATTTTCAACTGTGTTTATTCTGCTTTGTATTATTATTCTGCTGTTTATTATTTTTAGTTGAGATATACATTACACTGCTAGGCACCCAGGCACTTGGGGGAAGCAGTTTAGAAATGCCTGTCAAGGGTCATGAAAGTGTTTCCCAAGGACTAGGGAGGCACAGGGAATAGCTGGAAGGGGCTGGGCAATGATGAGGAAGTTGATGGAGTGAGGGGCAGGAGCCGAGACCCCAAATGTGATGTTCTTCTGTTTCCTCCACCACCGTCAGAAGGCTACTTTTCTCCTGGCCACTCACCTGTCTGACCTGGGAAGTGACAGCCTACTTACAGTTCTAATGGACTGTTTAAGGGAGGGAGGAAGGAAGGGAGAGGGAGAGAGAGGTGGGGAGAACACCTGAGAAGCAGGTCAAATGTTCAGATAAATTCAGCAACAGCATCCCTTTATTAAAGCAGATATTACAGAAACTGCTTGTGAGAAGAAAGGCAGCAGATGGCATTAACTTCTGCTTTCACCGTAGACACAGAACAGGAAAAAGAAAATTTCCACGCTGGAGATTGGGGCTATACTGAGGTTTCCAGTATTCCAAAAGGCAAATGCCTGGACAGCTGCTTAGGGCAGATGGGTCCTTTGACAGTTTAATATTGCAGATTTTGGTGACTTCTTTGTTAGGAAGGCCAACATGACACCATCTGTTTACTGATGAGCAGAATCCTAACTACTGGCAGGTAGTTACTGCTGAGTGAAATGCACACTTAGAGGCAGGTTCACCATTTCAAATGCCTGTGAGCAGACTGGTGTGGCCGACCTTGCCTCTGCAGCCTCAGAAAGTGCAGCCTCCCCATGTCCCTGTTAGGTGGGAGACTGGGAACAGCATTAACCTGATCAAGGTACAGAAATGTCATAAAACACACCATTTGCTTAGAGAGTTCTTTTATACTTCCAATCAGGAAAAGAAACATACAAAGGGATTCAGAGCCATGTATATAAAATATAAAATGCTTTTAGCATTCTGCCATCTATTCAAGCGAAAAAGTTTGATAGCATATTTACTGCAAAAGACTGACAGTGAGCAAAGCAGCCTCCATGCATCTCTCCCCCAGGGTGGAGGTATTCCTTCTCCAGAGGCAGCTGCCCATTTCCTGCATAGCTTTCTGGATAGTCATGTGTATCTATGTCTACCTGTACCTGTAACTGTGTATGTTGGCTTAGGAAAGTCAAGATGCATGGAGCATATCACCACCAGTAAAGACAAAGATACTGCAACAAAAGGCATCTATAACACAGATATTTAGGAGGAGGAGGGTGCCCCACATACTGGAATAATAGGCACGAGGCATCATGTCCAGCTTCCAATGTGTACTGTAACATAGATATGGAGTTTGTCCCTATAAGGAGATATCTGTGTCCACACAAATGGCAGCTGGCCACACACAGCATTCTGCACCTTGCCTTGCCCTTCTACTTTAGAAATGGCTTTTGTGTCAGCAGAGAGTACTCTTGCTGTCCTGCTGGTTTTTACATGAAAACAAAGGCACTAAGAAGTACTGCAGGAGGCAAACCTGATGACTTCACTGGTGTATCCCAAACACATCAGACTTTAGACAGTTCTCATCTGTGGAGCATAGCTTGGACTAGCTGGCATGGTTCTGTCAGATGTTTCTGGGTGGCATCTGTTCTGATGCTTTTTTTGTTTGTTTGTTTTATTCTTTTTGAGACAGGGTTTCTCTGTGTTGCCTCGGCTGTACTGGACTCACTTTGCAGACCAGGCTGGCCTTGAACTCACAGAGATCCGCCTGCCTCTGCTTCCCCGAGTGCTGGGATTACAGGTGTGTGCCGTTGCACCTGGCTGTCCTGATGGTTTATCCTGGAGCCACACTGGTTTCTGTTAAATAACCTTTTGGTGCATGTGTGTATGTGGAGACCTGAGGTCCTGTGCTTCCTGGGCATGCGCCTTTCTACTAAACTATATCCTTAGCTCTGAATAATCTGAGTGTCGCCTAAAGACTGTCTTCTGGGCAGGGGGTGTAGCTAGCTCAGTGGGAAAGCATGTAACACATATAAACCACCTATCCCCAGGTTCACTCACATCCTTCAGATGCTTCAGAGTATATGAGCCACAGGTGGTGCATGCTCAAGGAGGCAGGAATAGCAGGTACAGGCTGAGTGAGTAGTGTGGGAGGTGAAAGTAAGAGGCTCATCTATTGAGCTGTAGCTAGTTTGAAGAAGTCCATGGAAGGAAGTGCCAGTAACTGTATGTCTTCAGCTCCCCCAGGACGATGGTGATGAAGATCAATTTACTGAACCGACATGGCCCTTGTTTTATGCCTTCAAGTTAACCTATAAATGTCTGAAAAAATGGGTTGCGTATTCTTGCCATTTGTATGCCTGGTAATCTTTGATTGGGTGTCAGACATTGTGAATTCTGCCTTACTGGCTGTGAAATTTGTGCTGTTATAAATACCCACGAGATTTGCCCCAGGCTACATTCTATGGAAGCAGGTGGGCTTAGCTTTGAAGATTACTAGAAAGTGTTTGCTACAGAAGCACTGTTCCCAGGGCCAATTATAATTTCTCCTCCTGAGGCTAGATCTTCCCGAGTCCTCACACAACGCCTGTGAACGTGGGGATGCCCAATATGCCTTGACAGGATCTTTGTTGTCCCTGCTACTCACCTGGGTACCATTCCCTCGCTGTGGGGTTCCCCTCATCACATACTTGCTCTTTGGGAGTGCTTAAAGGGGTCTTAGGAGATCTCTAGGGATCTCTGCATGCCTCTTCTTTCTGGCACTTTGATGTTCAGACCTGCTGGCCTAGTCTCCTCAGGCTACCCATAGCCTCAGGGAGAACACTGTGTTCTACCTTGGTCCACTGTGGCCTGGTGGCTCTGCCTAGTAGGACTTATTTTCACCTCTCAGCAAGTGTTGCCCATCCCTATCTGATGTCCAGGTCTTGAAAATGTTCTTTTTTTTTTTTTTTTCCACACACATTCTATTTATTTTTTCATTGTTGTTTAAGATAGTGGTGTAAAGATCTACTCCCTGTCACTTCACTTTGGCCCTCTCTTTTCCCATTCTTTCCTTCCTTCCTTCCTTCCTTCCTTCCTTCCTTCCTTCCTTCCTTCCTTCCTTCCTTTCTTCTTTGAGACAGGGTCTCTGTGTAGTTCTGGATGGTCAGGAACTTGCTATGATCACTAGGCTGGCCTTGAATTCGTAGATGTCTACCTGACTCTGCCTCCTGGGTGCTTGAATGTAATATAATAAATATACTATACTAAAATATAAATATGCTTGGCTCTCTAAAACTCTTATCCTCTTGTCTCTGTGTTGTGAGTGTTGAGATGACAGGAATGTAGCACCACACCCAGCCTTTTCTGCTTTTTATTTACATGTAAAGCTTATTCCTATATTCCTCCCTTTCTCTATTTGCCTTTGCTTATTTTCTTTGCATAGTTCGCTTGCTGTCTCTTAGCTCCTTGCTAAAGGGTAGCCCTTGGGGAAAGGAGTTACCCAGCTAAATTGTGCTGTGGTTTCAGCTTCGGTTAGGGCCTCCCCTCGGCCTCTGCCGTGTCCTCTGCACATGCCATCCTTCCCTCAGCTTGCATGCTCTTTGTCGCTGGGGTCGGTATGACTTAGAAGAAACTGCCTTAGGCCACAGCCCTGCTGGGTGGTGGCCATGTGGCCACTTCTGTTCAGCTGGCTCTGATCTCCAGCTATCAATATGGTTTTTGCTTTCCCCCTTCGCCCATTCCTGTGCCTACTCATTTTGGGTGTTGCCCATTATTGGTAAGTACTGCCTTCTATGAAAAAGCACTGTTGTATTCTGTTGGAAGTATTTCTGTCTTCTGTGCAACGACTTTTTCCTTCAATCTGGTGAGTATATAGGTAGAGTAGAGCTTTCAAATAGACTTGCCTCCTTGTATTCCAAGGTTACAGCCTTTCTGGTCTATGGGCTTACATGTTGTGTAGTTTTGAGCTGCTTTCCCTCTGATTTCTGACTACAGAACTTCTCTGAATGTGCTTAGGGAAAATCTAGAAAATAAAGAGTTGTTAAGAAGCCAACCTCTTTCCCCTCTGGATTTCCATCATTAACTTAGGGACAAATAAGATTACATGCAACATCACTATGCTCATAAAACACACTGTGAACTGTGATGATCTCACCAATGAGAAGAGACCAGACAATAAAGGACAGTGACCAGAAAGATAAAAACAAAATTAACTTTTCCTCATCAAATAAGTACCAGGTTGATGGTTGTAACTCTAAGCTGAAATTTCAAGCTGGCTCTTTTGGTTTTAGGAAAGGGAGGTTAATGCCTTATTGGTAATTGATCTCCAAGTTTATAAGACAGGGAAACAATGGATAAACTGGAAAAAAAGTTTTATCATCTTGTCAACTTTCTTCTCTTACATGTAGGAATTTTGAAGAAACAACAAATTCTCTCTTATGTTAGAAGAAGGAGGCACACATCTAGGAACAATCTGCATGTTAGAAGAGAATCACAAATGGGTTCCAGCTCTGTCATGGGGAGAAGACCTTTAAGGCCAGTTGGAATTTACTAAACAAGAACTCAGACTGAAACAGGAATACTTCAATTCCTCAGGCAAAACCAACTGAATTCATTACTACAAGTCTTCAAGTAAGAGACAACAAGCTATGATTCCTTCTATTGTCCCTATTTTGTCATGTCTAAACATTTACAGGAAGACAAGCCTGTTTATGTGAGTTAGGGACATTTACTGCACAGACTTCCACAATAACCTTTCATTCTAAATTCTTTTGTATGTTTCTTAGCTTTATAGTTACTTGGCAGATGCAGGGAATCCATCTGGGCCACCAGCCTCCTGGATGGTGCCACCCATACTCAGGGCCAGGACCTTCTTTCTCAGCTACTGACACACAAGTTAACTGCCTCTGGGAATGCTCACAGACAACCAGCAGTATGCTTTACTGAAGTTTTAGGCATCTCAGCCCACTCAAGCTGTCAATATGGATGGACTATCACAAAGTCTTTACACACACACACACACACATACACATACACACACTTGGTTTTTTGAGATAGGATTTCTCTGTGTAGCCCTTAGAATTTGTTCTGTAAACCAGGCTGGCCTTGAACTCAGAGATATACCTGCCTCTGACTCCAAGTGCTGAGATTAAAGGAGTGTCAACACTGTCAGGCTTTTATATATATATATTATATATAAAATAATATATTACATTTATATTATGTATATATAAATTACCTATATATGTGATATATGTTATTTTATAATTATATATTTATTAATTCCATATATTATTTTTTTCTACCAGATGACCACTAATTGTAATTTATAAGATGTATAAAGAGCCATTTTGATTTAGAATGCAAGGTTAAATGACAAAGGATAGTGTACTCAGGAGCCAGGGGTAGGTGGATCTCTGTGAGTTTGAAGTCATCCTGGTCTACAAAGAGATCCTAAATAAAACAAGACTGCTTACATTGCACTGCATACACTTAACCAGCGAAAATAAACAAAGTAGGACTTGAGCTTTTCTGAGAATGTGGGAATGTCTTACAGGAAGAAAAGGAACTGCCACCTGTACCAATTGCCAACACTGATTTTGTGGTGTGTGTATGTGTGATCTTGCTCTCACACCAAGACAGGGTGGGGGTTGGGGGAAGACAGAATACCTCAATGAGAACATAAACTTAGGAGAGGGCCCTGCCCCAATACTCCATGGTCACTTACAACAAAGAAAACTCCATCTCCCACATCTTAACAAATAACCTGTCAAGCTACTCCCTTGCTTAAAATTATTTACTGAATATTCCCCACCATTAGGGTGGAGATCCATATTTTTAAAAAACTTTATTATTTTTATGTGTATGAGTGTCTTGCCTGCATGTATGTCTATGGACCATATGTGTTCAATGTCCACAGAGGCCAGAAGAAGGTGTTGGATCCCCTGGAACTGGAGTTTCAAATGGTTGGGAGCCTCTGTCTGGGGCCTCTGGAAGAGTAGCCAGTGCTCTTAACAGCTGACCCATCTCTTCAGCCTATATTTCTTACATCATTTTCTCCAACTCTCCATGCCCCTTCCCCAAGATACCATCCGGCTTTATAGTGATCTTCTCAGAATATGCTGTTTTCTGTCATGATTGTTTCTATAACAATTTTTCCTGCCCTGGGAATTTCCTCAACCTTTATGGATCTACATCCTATCTTAAATCTGCTTTCTAATTTGTTTATAGTCATGGCAGACACATTAACTGATTTTGGGGGATAAATGCAAAGCAGTGGCTATAAGACTATAAAGTAATTTCTTCAATTGTTTGAATTACATTACATTTGGATTGGCAGCAATGAAATAACCATGAGTGAATCTCTCCTTGTTGGTAAGGCTAGATACTAGAAAAGTAGAGGACCATTCTTTGCCTTGAAATAAGGCTGGGTGCTAATTTTACCTTCTATGAAATGGATGCTTTAATTTGTCCTTGTGGAGGAAAACTATAACATATCCACATTGGCAGAAAAAAGTTCAGTGATAAGCATGCTTAAATATTTTATGTATTTAAGACTCATATTTTAGCTACAAAAATAAAATTTTACCTCTTGAAATGATTCACCAGGACTCCAACAAGTTCTCCAATTCGACTCTCATGGGTTGGCTGTTTGCTGAACAGGCAGACAATGAGGTCTTTGTTGTCCTTTGTATGGAACACCACAAGTTGGTCCTTTCCATTGGAGACACTTAGACCAGTCAACTGCAAGGAGGCAACACATAGAAAACCATCAGGAAATCTTTAGGAAGAATGAGCTCAATCAGGTTATAGCAACCATGCTGATGACTTTTGCTTTTACCAAGTTTCATGGAATAAGGAGATAAAAGGAAACAATAAAGGCAAGAAATGATTATGACTGGAAATCAAGAAAACAAAAATGATTCTTTCAGAAAACAAATAAAATTGACAAGCTTTTAGCTTACGAGAAGAATGGAGAGACATTATTACCAAAACTAGGAATACAAAGGGGGCTGGTGCCACAGGGCACAAAGATGTTAACTATGAAAAGGGAATATTTGAACCTCTTTATATACAACAGCATAGTCAACAACTTAAACCAAACAGTTCCTTGGAAGCTCTATCTTCCAAACAGCCTGATTGATCTGTGTCTGTTGAAGAAATTAAATCTCTAATTAGAAAGATTTCAAAAGAGAAATTCCAGGCCCACATGATTTCATTAGTGAATTGTTCCATACATCTAGAAAATAGAAAGTAGAAAATAGAAGGGACTCCATCTAACTCATTTTAAGAGTCATTATTCTGATATCAAAAATAAATAGATAGCATAAGGAAACAATAAACTGATATCCTCCATGAACTTGGATATAAAACCATTAGCAAACTGAATCTAATAACATATTTGAAAAATACACAATGAAACAAAAATGAAACATAACAAAAACCAAAACAAACAAAATGCCTAGACCTACAATGACTTTTTAAAAGCTAAATATTTAGAAATCTAAGTGTGTGTAGGACCTATATGTTGAAAACTATCACATGCTGGTAAAGTCAAATTACAATACAAATGAAAGAAAAAGACCCTAAACAAATGAAGAGAAAATACATTAAGAGACTGGAAAATTCAATACTGTTGAGATGCCAATTTTCTACAAATTGATCTACAGATAGAACGCAACCCCAGACAAACTGTTTCGGTTAAATATGAAAAAGCTGAAGCATACATGGAAAGGCGCAGGCACTGGAACAGCCACAGCGGTTTTGAAAACAAAAAGCGAGGTTGGAAGACTCACATTGGCAACTTTAATGACCGCTCTAAGGCTGAGCCATCAAGACAACGTAATTTGTAAAGAAATGAAAACTAAGATCGGAGATACAGTCACATAACTACGACCAGCGCATCACCCACAGAGGTGCAAAGGTGACTCAGCAGAGAAAAGACAAGCTAGGTGGCTTGGGGTTTTTGGACATCTATATTCCAACAGAAACAAACGTTTATTCAAGTCACATCCCTCACAATTCAATTCAAAATGAACCACAAGTCTAAACACAAAATGTTAACTATAGGACTTTTAGAAGAAAACTAATGATAGGAAATTACTTTACCAGAGAAGGTATATAAATAGCAAATGAGAATGAAAAGGTGTTCAGCATTCTTAGCAATTCAGGAGATGCAGATAAAAATTATAATGATACTACCACAAACCTGCCTGAAAACAAGGCAGAACACAGACACAGATAGATACAGACAGACCAATTAATAAAAACCTCAAACCTTTGTTAATACAAAAATTATACATGGCTGCTTACAGTAGCTCTATAGTGACTCCAAATGAACGCAATTGAATGCCCATCATTAGGGGAATGGATAGACAAATCAAGATATCTATAAGCAATACTCAGAAATAAGAATGAACAAATTGCTGATACAGATTATTCTACAACAAGCCTGAACACCAAAGGCATTATGTTGAGTAAAAGCAGTCAGTTGCCAAAGGCTACACACATATGATTCCAATTATGACTTTTCTAGTATGATGGAGCCAATAATTTGAGTCCTGACCCGGAGCAGTGCTTACTACAATGTCTTAAGACTCACAGACCTGTATACCAGCCTCACACATAAAAGCCAATTTTATTACATGCAAATTAGAAATTACAGGTCCCTGGCTATTTGGATGCCAAGGCATCCTACTCTGGGCAGCAAAGCAGGCATTAGAGTGATCTCTCATTTTGGGTGCTTGCTTCCCCATGGCAGGCTGGCCACCTCCTGACTGCCACCCGGTGCCAGTGAGCAAGCAACCAGCAGGGAGCAGGCAGCTGTAGGACTGCATGCGCTGGCACCGGGGCTGGGCTTAGCAAAGGTGGAACCTCGTTCTCAGGGGCGTCAATACAGTCAGATCCTGGAGGTTATGCAAGCACACAAGACTTGTCAGCTGTAGATCTGAAAGGTTAGGGAGACGCATACATTTCACAGGAAAGCAGGGATCAAGGTGCTCAGCTACTGTGTTGACCTAGAAACAGAAATCAGGCTATGAATCGGCTCACACTCATGTTTTTTTCTGTCATACCCAGTTTAAAATCTCTTTTTCTTTGTCTTCTCTCTCTCTTTCTTTTGAAATGCTGGGGATCCAGCTCAGAGCCCCAGTGTGCTAGCAAGTCCTCTACCACTGAGCAACACCCCCAGCCCTATCATACGAAGCTTTCCTAAATACACGTAAACGAACGTAAATTTGTAAATCAGTACTCCTATGAAGGCGAATCCTCAGGTAGATTTTATTTGTTTTTTATGTGTGAGGCCACCCACAGGCCACAGAGCTCATGTGTGGAGGTCAGAAGGCAACGGGTAGGAGTTGGTTCTTTCCTTCCATCCCAGGGATTGGGCTCAGGTCACCATGCTTGGTGGCCGGTGCTTTTACTCACTGAGCCATTCTGCCATTCCGTGGCTGCAGTGCATTTTAACAAATGTTAAGTCAGTGTTTAATGGAGAGCAGGGAAAACAGTTAAATATTTGGAAACCATTCACTAACCTTTTAAAAATGGCTGTCTGAGGCCAGTGGTAAGACAATACAGCAATTTCTCTGCCACGTAGACATATTGCATCCAGATGATTTTTGTATGATTAAATTAAAAATATCCTTTTCATTTGAAAAAAAAAACATTTTATGCCTATGGTGCTTCACTCTGATTTGATTACTTTATTTATGAAATCCAAACTCGAATTTATGCAGCACTTCACAGGAAAGCTTGATTAAAGCCTAATAAAATGAGAATTGGAGTAGCAGTAACTGTCAGCGCTTCCCAGGAGCTGTTAGCTACTGGGCTGGGAGGAGCAGCTGGAGGCAGCATGCCCGCTGTGACCCCCGCTTGTGCATACACAGAAGACCACTTCCTTGGCCACCACTTAGCCCATCAGAACTTTCCCCACCACCCCCTTCTCTATCTTTCCCTGTGGAAGGACAGCTTCATCTTCTCCAGGTAAGAATTAGTTCTGTGTATCCTTAGACGATAGGGTGTGTCAAGTCCTGGAGGAAAGATTAACAACAAACAACACTAAGTCTCGTCTCCTTCTGTCCTGGGAGGTCTCATGATGAGTGGGAGGACTGTGGGTTGAGGGAGACCTGTCTGTGCAACCCACTTCAACCATGTGCTCTCAGACATCCATTCAATTTCCTGTGGTTTGGCCTTGTCTTCTGCCAACCCTCTGGCCAGTGGCATGAAACTCTTCTTGATCCTTCTGCGTAAGAGCCTTCCAAATTCTGGGATTACAGGTACTACCAAACTTGGGTGACAATTCTTATACAACTTAGAATGCTCTATTATACAGAAAACTGTGGAAGCCATAATGATTATCTTATTTAATTCTGGTAGCAAGATTTGAAGCATAAATGTTTCATATTCTCTTTCCCTCATTGGCTTATATGAGTGGCCCCTACTCCCCACCCCCTGACAATCAGATGTAATATCATGAGTACAGATGGGAAAATTCAAAATAATCAACAGGCTGAATTTACAAGTAAAAGGGTGGCTTGCATTAGGAAATGTTAGTAAAACTCAGTAGATTAGGAAGCCACGTCTTCCTGCTATTTTATGATCTATGCTTGGCTAACTAGAAGGTATTCCTTGAGGTCAGGCTTGATGTCTCTCAACTCTTTAAGATGAGCAGAGAATTCTGGATATGCATCACTATTTTTTTATAACGCCTCATGTATACAAGTGACAACCCTTTCTACAGCAAGTGCAAGGGCTCACCTGTATTTATTACTAGTTCATCATTTTTATTGGTCATGGCTTTTTCTAACTACTTGGCAATCTTTGGCAATAAGGTGCTGTAGACAGAGGAGAAAACAAATTTTCTCCTTGGAATTGGAGTATGAAAGTCCTCAGGCCAGGCTGATTATGGAGAACTAACTGCACCTGGATCTTTTAATATTACTAAAACAAAAAAATTGCATATGAAGTGTGTGTGCATGCATGCATGCACACACTCACATAGGTGCCTGTGGAGGCCAGGAGGGAACCTCCGGGAGCTGGAGGTACAGGCGGGGGGAGATGCTCTATGAGGGCACTGGGAACAGAATTTGGGTCTTCTTGAAGAGCAAGCACTGTGCTCTCTTAACCTCTGAGCCACCTCTCTAGTTGGTCATGTGATTTTTAATTGATAGGCACATGCCACCTACATCTTACTTATTTTTTATAAATAGCAGGCAAAATAAATAATTAACTTGAAATTAAAAATATAACTCCTACAGAACTTGAACTATCAGTTCAACAGGATTTTTAAAACTTGAGGTATATGAGCTGCAGAGGTGGCTTATCAGTTAAGAGCCCTGGTGCTCTTTTAGAGGACCAGCACCCATATAATGGCTCAGAATTCTCTGTAACTCCAGTCCCAGAGGATCTACTGTCTTCTGGCCTCTGAGGGTACTGATGCATATGGTGCATAGACTTACATGCAGGCAAAACATCTATACTCATTTGAAAAAAAATGAAGAAAAATTAGGAAAAAACATTTAGGCTTTTAACTGCTGGTAGGAATGTACATGTTTTGCTATTAAGGAAATCAATATGGAGATTTCTCAAAAAACAAAAGACAGCTACTAAATAGTTTGGCCATAGCATATACTTGAAGGAACTGAAACACAATGGATACCTGCACACCCATGTTCACGGCAGCCAAGCTATGGAACTAGCCTAGCTTCCCATCAGATGGCTTAAAAAGTGGCATATATACTCAGTGGAATTTCACTCAGCAGAAAGTAGAAAGGATATTATGTCTCTCGCAGAAAAGTGATCAGGACTGGAGATGATTATGTTAAGCAAGGAAGACTCAAAAAGACAGAGGTTGCATGTTTTCTCTTACGTATAGACCCTAGATCTCTCCCATATGTGGAATCTAGATATATGTGATATGAAAATAGCAGGGGGACTAGTTAAGGAAAGAAAAGGGATTAGTGGGAGGGAGAAGGGAAGATGGAAGAATAGAGTAGGAAGTGAATATGGTCAAAGCACTTGGTACGTAAGTATGAAAACATCAGAATAAGACTCTTATTATATTGTACAACTTACAATATAATTTAGCATGTGTGCTAATGTAATATTTAGTAAAATTCAAAGATTTTTAAGTATACAGATGGACGATTCTGGCACCAAAGCTAAGATACGAGATACACCTTCACACCAGCGTGCTTCTCCTGGATGTTCTTTTTCAGTTTTTAGTCTCAGTTCTGGATCTGCATAGAGCTGACCTCAGTACTTTCGGGGGTGGCTGGGTAGGCTGTGAAACAGCCGGTCTCAACCTTGCAGCAGCCCTCCTTCAGTGTACCAAGCCCTGGGATTACAGATGTCCCAACCACTGCGAACAGCTTCAAAACCTCTTACAGGCTACAAAGATGATTACTTAGGCTGTTAAGTCCAAGGGTCCATGGCAGTAAGAAGAAATTCACAAAATGTTCAACTATCTTCATATCTATCATTTCTATGGCTATATACTGCTAGACTGAGATTTCTAAAAAAAATTATTAATCTTCAGAAGGGCCTGGTAGACCCTATCTCAAAATTAAAATAAATAAATAAATAAAAGCCTGGGAATGTTGTTTGATGGTAGAGAGCTTGCTTAACATATGTAAGCACATGCCCACTCCTTAGTACGTAAATATAAACAAAAATTGTAGGTCTCAAAAGTAACAGCTGTAAAATGCAGAATCTCAAAAAAGACTCCCAACAAACCACAGATTCTGAAGCATGCAAAGCACAGGCAAGGACTCAGGTGCTTCATGACAAAAGACTAATAACATAATAGGCTGTGTCACATTAGAGAATGCACTCCTCAGGGACCACCAAGAACTTCCTGGGAGGAGACCACTGTGTCTCCTTTGTGTGTATGCTGGGGGCAGTGACTGTTCCAGATTTACTCCTGTTCAGTAGGAGGACCTCTTCTCTCAGCTAGCTACAGCCCTCTCACGTCTCAAAGGACCACACTAACTTGGGGATTTCTGCCCTTCGGAGAGATGTGAGTGTTGATGAAATCAAAGTAGTCATGGAATTTCTCTAGGTTCTGCTTGCATTCTAAAATATATACTGGCTCCTTGAATTTACTATTCTCTACTTCATTTCTTCAGTTTGACTGCAGGGCAGTAATAATTATGTTCTTTTGATCTCAAGTAACAAATTGATTTGGCTACTTCTCAATGGAGAACACTCTGCTCATTTTGTTTTCCTTTCCAACATTTGGAAGACAGTTGGGCTGGCTCTTTACAGGATTCCTTCCTCTCTCCCTCTCTCTCTCTATCCCTTCTTGTTCCTGCCTTGTCTCAATATAATTCACATTCCAAATCTTACTGGTGGTGGGACATATCATAGGGTAACTGAGAGTTTATCTCTTTGTAAATGACCACTGCTTAAAACAACTAAACACTTGTGCCCCGGCAAGCTGATTGTCCTCAGGCGGCCATGCTGAGAGGACGCCAAGTCTAAACCGAGCACAGACATTCCGGGTCAGCAGTACTGGTTCGAGCAATCTTAACTCTGGATCAGGCAAGCAGGAGGGCTTCAGCATTTTCACACCCATTGTTTATCTTCTCTTATAATAGCATGACATCACAGTATCACACACTCTGGCACACAGCTCTGGTCTATGGTTGAGAGGGCATATTTGGAGCCACCCTGCTTGCTAACAGAATCCAGATATGGGGCAGGATTATCTCTTAGTGTATGAGTGAGTCCCTACATCTCTCTTTCTTCCAAGATAGCCACCAGTCTTCAACAAGGGCTCTACTCTGAGGACCTTACCTAGTCATAACCATCTTCCAAAGGCCCTGTCTCCAGCCATATGCTCTGATTAAGTTTCCCTCTGCTCAGATAGCCATAACAGGGATTCGGTTCCCAAGTGGATCTCACGGGAGGAAAATGGGTCTCAGTGCACAGAAGTTGCTGAGAACCAGTCTTAGCATTTCCCAGCTGAAGCCTAAGGCATTGTGCCGCAATGATCCCTCCCCTTCTCCAAACTCAGCTCAGAAAAGCTTCGAGCATGATAAGATGGTGATTTAATTACTTATTTCTCCTGGGTTTGGGATGCTTTGTTACCTAGCAACAGTCACTGGAATAAAAATATGGAGAGAAGAGGGGATGCCACAGCAGTAGCCCTAACACAGTTGGCACAGGCTTTGGGAAGTGGGTAGGAGGTGGAAGAGGAGCCTCCTGTGAGACTCTGATGAGTTTCTAAGAGGTGTGAAGTGAAGGCTGCAACTAAGGGAAGAAAACAAGACCTTAGACCAGAATAACAGGCATTCTGGTTATGAAGGGGCAATAGTGTGACAACACTGGTGTCAATGAGCAGACAGGGACAGAAAATGCACCTAGCAAGTGTGATTATCCAGATAAGGAGGTTTCTGGACAGAATAAAGGAAACAGTGTCTGGCTGTCTCCCATGGGGGGGGGGGGGAATTCAAGAGGAAAGAGAAGATCCTAATAAAGAACTGTTCATCTTACATGCAGAATTTAGAGGAAATATAAAGAAGTTGCAACTTGCCGGGCTTCAAAATACAACTGTTCCTTATTCTCAGCTTCTCCAGATGGCAAATGATTCTTAAATTAAGAAATGGTTTCAGGGCAATGGATCAAATCCAGAGCAGGATTGTAAGATCCATTGTCATAGCCTCAGAAACATCTAAAGCGTTGCTTCAAAGTCCTCCAGACATGAAAGGCGCTGTAAAGATCTTTAGGGCATGTCTTGTGAATTCTCTCTATTGACACCAGGGTTCCAAAGAGGCTTGAGGATCTTGCTCACAGCAGCACAAGGAGGTCAAACATGGAGCAGCGAGTTTTGCAGATTCCCGGCTGTGTTCCTCTCCCTCTAACAGAGTAGACCGTGTGTCAATGCACAGTGGCTCCATCATGACTCACAGGGTGGACACAGATTTCAGACTGCACTAAAGGGACAGAGGTCACACAGCACAGATGCTTCTGAACCCTTGGTTTCTGTGGGATAGGAGTAGGTTATGAAGGCAAGCCGCAAACACAGATGGCCAGTGATAAGGAGCCTTCTATCCCATTTGAAGGGACATTCACGGAGGGCAACCATCCCAGTCCATGGGACAACTTCTGTTTAGGTCACCGATCTTACTGTGAAAGGAATGCTACTTAGGGAGTGGAGCCTGGACTGAATGAAATGATTAAGATCTTGGTTTTTGAACTTGAAACCTTATACTATCAGGGAACAAAACTTTGGGGGATCTTGGGAGGGAAAGAACACATTTTAAATTTATTTACGCACACACACACACACTTTCTTACATTTTCACACACATTTGGTTCTGGGTGTTGAGCCATATGTCTACTAGATGAGCGCTGTGTCACTGAACTACAGCAGCAACCTTATGCTCTTTAAAGCCTGAGTGCTGGGCATTCAGCCAGAGAAATAGATATTTTTGTTTTGTTTTTCTGAGACAGGGTTTCTCTGTATAGCCCTGGCTGTCCAGGAACTCACTCTGTGTACCAGGCTGGCCTCACACTCAGAGCTTCACCTGCCTCTGCCTCCTGAGTGCTGGGATTAAAGGCATGTGCCACGGCTGCTACTACCCACCAGCAACATTCTGAACAGAGGAATCTGAGTGAATTTTTTTTTTTTAAAGTAGAAGACAGCTGTGGAGGATTTCAACCATGATCACAAATTCTTTACCTCTCTTCCAATTGAATTAGTTTCTTTTGTATGATGGCTATGGTACAAAGTGCCTTTGCCTAAGAAAGTGCACTGAAGTGAGGCGGAGTGACTTTTAATGGCAGGTCATAGATAATGCAGTTCCCTGAGTGCCTCATTTGAAGCCCACAGCCAGGAGTGGTAGCACTGGTCTGTAATACAAGAAGTCAGGAGGTTAAGGCAGAAAGATTTTGAGTTTAGAAAAAAGAAAAAAGCAACCTACGGACCTCTCTGCATAAAGAAGCTAAGCATCTTCTGGAGTTGCAGTTACCACCTTCACACTTTCCCAGCAAGGGCTCATGAATACGTGAGCTTCACAATGACTTGAGTCCTCCAATCTGGCTGAGGCCCCAGAGACACACCGCCTGCTTTGCCTTTTAGATTCCTGACCCAAGAATTAGGACCATGTCTTGTTTCTAAGTTTGGAGTAGTTTGAAGAATTTTAAAGACCATCTCATTGTGTGAGCCTCAGTTGATCTGGACTCACTATGTAAATCAGGCAGGCCTTGTACTCACAGAGATTAACTTGCCTCTGCCTGCTGAGTGCTGAAATGTATTGCATTTTAATTAATTTACTGTGTGTGTCTATGTGGAGGTCAGAGGACAACCTGCTGCTATGTGGGTTCTGAGGACTGAACTGAGGCTGTCAGTTTTGGCAGTTGGCACCTTTACCTGCTGAGCCATCTCACCAGCCTAGGATAGTTCATTATTCAGCAATTGTGACCAAAACATGCATGGTGGTTTGAATAGGTATGGCCACACACAGATTCATGTGTTTGAATGCTTGGCCATAGGAAGTAACACCCCTAGAAAGTGTGGCCATGGAGGTCTCCTATGCTCAAGCTACATAGACTGCATGTGGTACACAGTCCCCCTTTGCTGCCTGTGGATCAAGGTGTAGAACTTTCAGCTCCTTCTCCAATACCATGTCTGCCTGAACACTACCATACTTCCTGCCATGGCAATAATGGACTAAATCTCTGAAACTGTAAGCCAGCCCCAATTAAATGTTTTCATGGTGTCCCTTCCCAGCAATAAAACCCTAAGTAAGACAAATGGAATCTCTTTTTTTTGGGAGAGGTGTTTAGAATTGAACCCAGGATCTTGTCATGTTAAATACATGCTCTATCCTTGAGAGCTACAACTCTAGCTCCAAAAGAGACATACTCGTTCTATAAATGTATTGTGGAAAGTATGTATAGTTTGTACCTAAGACTTAATTCCCTAATAAACAAGTATCGTCTTGACATTTTTAAGAAAATGTGATTGAAAAAAAATGCCTTTATTCTGGAAATGTTTTCTACTTGAATTAAACAGAACCAAGTAATTGCTTTACTCTGTTAAGAATTCAGCATAATATTGGTGAGGATTAGTTATTGTGTTTTAAGGGAGATGCATCTTCAGGGAGGCTGGAGTCCCCAGGATCACACTCCCAGTCAATGTGCTCCAAATATCATACTAATATATAGGAACCACCTGGCATTTTAATGGTGAAACAAAACCTATTATACAAAATATGGGCCTTGGGCAATTAAAAAATATAGTCTCAAAAACCAGTAGAACTGATTTTATACAGAGGTGCTTGCTATGAGCCTAGTAGTTCTGATCAATATTATTCAGGTCAATGAAAATAATTATAATCAGCCAATTAAAGGGCTAAGTTTACATCACTGTATGACAAGGCCTTTCAACCTTTGATTGTAATACCTTGATGTAAGCCCTCCAAAAAACTGTTCGGTTAAGTTTCCAACCTTAATCCATCTCACTACACTGAATAAACATCTTGTCCATTTGATTCTTCCAAATATTTCCAACATCCTGAGAGAGATCAAGGGCACCATCCAGAAGAGTGTTTATAGCCTGTATACATCACTCTCATTGCAAATGAACTGCAGAATGGCAGGCGGTGAGCTGGCCTGTCACTGCTTCCTCTGTTAATCCTTAGATCCTTTTTCCTCACCTGAGAAGGGCCTTATTTACAGGAACTGCACTGGGCTCTTTCCATATTTGGCCCAAGGGTCAAATTCCTTGCTAGGAAGGTAGGCAGAATGTAGTGGCTCATGGGCTAGGGTCTTCTTTTTGCTGAAACCCTCACATAGGACACTGGAGGTCTCTGTTCTAGAATGCATGGCACTTTGAGTACTGGAACTTATCTTAGACTCTAGTGAAACAGCTCTGTGAAATCCTGAATCCTTAGCTTCAAAGAGGCTGCTCTGGGGAAGCAGCTCCAGAAAGCACGTCGAGACTGTAAAGACCAAGCCATCGAGCGGAAGTCAGTGGTGTCTCTTCTGAGTGTCTCTGTGCTTGCGGCTCTCATCCATTGCAGCCGTCAACATGCCCGCCGATGGCAGATGGGCTCTCTTTTAATTACTGCCTCAGATTTACTGTTGTGGGTTTGGGAGCCATATAATCAAATTCACCACAAGGGTACATGAAGCAAGACGATGACTAGCCCAAGAGGGCACTTCTTTAGAACAAGCACGCAAAGCTAAGTGCTCAAGCCCTGTCACATCTATTTTGACTATTCAAGCTCATATTCTGACTGTGACTCATTTGGCCCAGTGGTTCCCACTGTGGCTGCCCATTAGGAGTGTTAGGGATATTCTGATTTATTTCATTTGGGAAGCTTCCCAAGTGATTCTAATTGTACAAAACCATTGATCTGGTGAAGCTACTAACTAATTGGGTCTTAGATAGTCAAATTATTATTTTAAAAAGATAATTGTTTTACTAATTGGATCTAGTTTTAAAAAATCTATTTTAAATTTATTATTTTCTTTTTCTTAAAATATCAACTTAATTAAGTTGCTTTCCTTATTGGTCTTTTAATTGAAATTCTTTACCTTACCAATTAATGACCTTCCTGATGCAAAAAGATTATGCATTTATCACTTTAGGTACTTCTTTCTTATCCTGCCTCTGCCAACAAGCTGCATCTATACACATTACCATTTCTCTGTTTCAGGTTTGCTAATGACGTCAGTGTTTTTCTAGTTGTTTTGGCTACTGTGCTATAAGAAGGGATTGTACTTGGCCTCCATCAACCACACCTTGATAGGGATTTTGAGAAGTACTTTACAGCTTATAGCAGAGGAAGGAATTCTAATCCAGGACATACTCAGGAGATAACAAATAATGCACCAACATACATACAAACATACATACATACATACATGCACATACACATACATGCACACATGCTGTGTTGGGAAAGCCCTATCAATGCTCTCTGCCTTTTCACCTGAAAGCGGGGGACTTAACACTTAATACTTAATTCCGCCTCATAACAGTATTAAAACTATTTTTAATATTTTATAATATTTTAATATATTTTTTTCTTTTTTGAGACAGGGTTTCTCTGAGTAGTCCTGGCTGTCCTGGAGTTCTTTGTAGACCAGGTAGCCTTGAACTCAGAGGTCCACCTGCCTCTGCCTCCCAGGGTGTTGGGGTACTGCCTCGCCCCACTGAGAAGCCTAAATATTTTTAAATAACAAAATTATTTAAATTACTTCATGGAGAACATTGAACTAGTACACGCATAAAATATTTTTTTAAACTGTTAATTTGAATGAAGAATGGCTCAGGAATCTCATGTCTTATCTCTCCACTTCTGGTGCTAGAACATCCACAAGGACAGTTCCAAGAGTCCCTAAAACAGCTTCCCCGCCTCTTCCCATTTCAGTCCTGAACATGCCTCTTAAAATCTGTTACTCTGCATCACCCAAACCAGTGGCTCATGTAACGCTTTAGGACAGTGGTTCCTAACCTGTGGGTCTCGACCTTTTTGGGGGGTCGCCTATCAGATATCTTGAATATCAGGTATTTACAATTCATAACAGTAGCAAAATTAGTTATGAAGTAGTAATGAAATAATTTCATGGTTGGGGTCACCACAACATGAGGAACTGCATTAAAGGGTCACAGCGTTAGGAAGGTTGAGAACCACTGGTCTAAGAACTTGGAAAAGGGCTGGTGGCGGTGGTGTACTGCCTAGCACTCAGGAGGCAGAGGCAGGCAGATCTCTGAGTTCAAGGTCAGCCTTGTTTACCGAGCGAGTTCCAAGATTGCCAGGGAGACACAGAATACAAACAAAGAACTTGGAAGGAAAAGAGGGCTAGAAAGGTGGCTAGGCTGTTCAGAGCATTGGTTGCTCTTCTAAGGTGACCCAGGATTGTTTGATTCCCAGTACCCATATGGTGGCTGGTAACTGTAACTCCAGTTCTAGGGGATCCAATGCCCTCTTCTGGCCTCCATGGACATGAAGCACACACATGGTACAGAGGCATACATGCAGACAAAATGCCCATAGACATAAAGATAAAAGAAAAAAATCTTTAAAAAAATGGAAATGGAGCTGCAGATACCTCAGTAACATTGGCTGCTCTTCCAGAAGATCTAGGCTCAATTCCCAGCATCCACATTGTGGCTCACAACCATGTGTAAATCTAGTCCCAGGGGACCCATGCTCTCTTCTGGCCTCATCAGACATCAGGCATGTGTATGCAGAGACATACATGCAGGCAAAACGTCCCCAAACACAAATGAATGAAATTTAAAATAAAGAAAAAAATTGGAAATAAATACCCATGTCCATCATAGCCCTATGGACTTCTGAAACCCTTCCTCATCCACAAAGCCATTTCTACCCTTCTTTAATGCTGCAGTGTGGTGACGGGTCTTCCTGGCCTCTAAGGCTGCAAGAAACACCTTCCTGTGGCTTGGCTGCTCAGCTGTGGTGTCTTGTTGGAACAATGGAGCCCAGTAAGAGACTCTGCCATAGATGGCTCTCCAGGTGACTGCCTGTTAGGCCTCTCGCTTTCCATTCCCCAGACTCCGCACACGCAGCCTACTTAAGGCGTATTCCTTCTTGCACCTCTGCTTCCTTTCCTACTCTTCCCATCTTGGTGAGGAAGCAGGGCTGCTATCTCTCTTCCCATCTTGGCAAGGAAGCAGGGCTGCTATCTGCCTGCCCAGCCATCCTGGAAGAAACTTCTGCCTCGTGATTATCTTTTCTCAGTGCCCACCGCCTATTGTTTCTGTGCTTGAAGTAGATTGTCTTCATTTTAAAATTTATTTTCATTTCTCTCCCCGTCTCTCCATGTGTGTATACACATGTGCTCAGTGGCCTGAACAGGCCAGAAGAGAGCTTACACTCCCTTGAAGTTGGAGCCACCAAATGTGTGCAAGGAACCAAACTCAGATTGTCTGGAAGAGTAGCAAGTGTTCTCCATCACTGAGTCATCTTGATAGCTTCCTGGGTAGCTCTTGGACGCCCCCCTTCCTTTCCTGTTCTTGTCTGAGTTCAGGCTCTTGTGATTTCTCAACATACCACAGCGGTGGCTTCTTAACTGCTTTTCCTGTCTCTAGTCTTAACCTGTGCAGCTCACCAGCAATCATTCATTGTACACTTACTGTACGGAAGAAAGTGTCTTGGGGTTAAAGTCCATGTTCCAGAGGGAAAATGGGGGAGACAGATTTTAGACAACCATATAATGTGTCAGGTGGGAGTGAAGAATAGAGTAACAAGAAAGGTACAGAGAGGGATTGCATGGAGGTGAATGCATCACTTGGAGTATGTCTTTGAGGGAATATGTGAGGAGTCCACACAGTTATCTGAGAGGACACTAAGTGAGAATAAACAGGAAGAGCAGAGAGCCAACAGTGAGGCCCTGAATGCTGGTTTCCTCCTGTTCCTCTGGCTTCTTCAGGATTGTCAGTTTACAAGCAGATTATGATTGCTGAGCACTTTAACCATGTGATGAGAACTCTGCTATGAAACTCACATATGCTATTTCAGATGTGCTTACATGGACCTATTAAGGGTGTTGTTACCTGACTAGGACCTGTATACTCCCACATACCCTAATAGCTGTATTCCCAGACCCCACTGGATAAGACTTCATTTACTGCATGTATTTAAATGCTCTTCAAATGCAAATAAAGCATTTTCAGAACTCCTCCAACTCTGTGAAAAGCCAGAATCTGATTGCCAAGGACATTGGAGAGCAAGGGCAGAAAGGCAGATGTGGGAGGTGGCTTCTGAAGCAGGAAAATGGCTGCTCTCTCCACCAGAGTCCAATGAAGAATTTATCAAAGTGGGGGAAGGTACTGGAACTGGTCAGCTGTTTGTCCTGCTGGATAATCTCTCACTATGGAACACTGGAAAGACGTCTCTGGGTAGGTTCAAGTCCAATAAAATACAATTCTTTTATTGTATGTCCTTTAGAAAGTGATGCAGTTTCTGTAATGCAGTTAAACTTAATTGTAACAATTTTGTGCAAACAAAGTTTGCTCTGGTTCTAACTTATAACAGAGAAACTCATGTACCAGCTGCCTATCTAGGGCCAGAGTTCAGAATCAGCATAGGTGCCTCCTCAAGACCTGGGCGGGGTGGGAGCCAAGTGAGATGTCATTATAAAGGACAGGACCATTTATTTATTTATTTACAGAGAGGGTGCTTCTATGTGGATCAGGCTGGTCTCCACTTATTGGTGCTCCTTCTTGAGCCTCCTCAGTGCTGGGGTTATAGTTGTGTACCACAATGCCTGGCCTATATCACTCTTATTTAAGGAAATATCTTGTTTTTGAAAAAAATTATTTCTTTATTATTTATACAGTATTCTGTCTGTTTGCCATAAGAAGGCACCATATCTCATTATAGATGAACCACCAGGTGATTGCTGGGAAATGAACTCAAGACCATTTGGAAGAATAACCAGTGCTCTTAACCTCTGGGCCATCTCTCCAGCCCAAGAAAAATCTTTTCACAAGACTAACCTTGAACTTCAAGGAGATTCAATTTTTTTTTCTTTTTAAGATTTATTATTTGTCATGTATACAGTGTTCTGTCTGCATGTACACCCGCATGCCAGAAGACGGTACCAGATCTCATTATAGATGGTTGTGAGCCACCACATGGTTGCTGGGAATTGAACTCAGGACCTTTGGAAGAACAGCCAGTGCTCTTAAACACTGAGCCATCTCTCCAGTCCAGAGGTTCAGTTTTTTTTAATATTTATTTTATTATTCATACAGTAACATTCTGCCTGCACACCAGATCTTATTATAGATGGTTGTGAGCCACCATGTGGTTGCTGGGAATTGAACTCAAGACCTTTGGAAGAACAGCAAGTGTTCTTAACCTCTGAGCCATCTCTCCAGCCCCCGAGAGGTTCAGTTTTTGACACTGACCATAGATCATGTGGTAGTGCATGTCAGTAATACCAGTACATGGAAGGCTGAGTTGGGAGGATTCCAAATTTGAAGGTAGCTTGGGGTACATAGTGATTTCAAGCCCAGCCTGATCTAGAAAAACAAAATCTGGTTTCAACCATAACCACCACCACCCTTCTTCTTTTTTCTATTTTGTTTTGTTTTTCAAGACAGGGCTTCTCTGTGCAGTTCTGGCTGCCCTGGACTAGCCTTGTAGACCAGGCTGGACTCAAACTTGCAGAGATCCACCTGCCTCTGCCTCCCGAGTGCTGGGAGTAAAGGTGTGCACCACCATGACTGGGCCCCTCTTCTTTCTTAATCTACTTGGGCTGCTATGGAAAAAAAAAACAAATTGGGTATTTTATAAACAAGAAGAATTTATTTGTCACAGTCCTGGGTGTTAGGAGTCCAAGATCAGAGGGCAGTGCATGTCCAGACTGAAGTCTTTGGGCAGCAGACTGCTGACTTCATGATATCCTCAGGGGGTAGAAAGTATGAGAGTCAGTCTAGTCTCTGGTGTAAGGACTTTAATCTTGTGAGGATAGAGCCCTCCACGGGAACCATCGCCTAATGCTATCATCTTGGGAATTGGGGTGTGAACTCAGGAAGTTCAGAGGAACATATTCAGACCACTGTATCCTGCTCTGTCTCTCTCTCTCACACACACATACACATCAATTGGCTGAATACAATTTGGAGACAAATCTAAACTTTCAACAAATATTTCCTTAAAAACTAAAGCAACAAACAAACACTACCCCCCCAAAAATCCCCAAACCAAGAGGGCCAGGTATGGTTAGCATATGCCTTTAATCCTAGCACTCCAGAGGATGAGAGACAGGGGATTCCTGAGGGCTACATAGTAAACCCTGTCTCAAAAAGCAAAAACAGGAAAAAACAAAAAAGACTTTTTTCATCAAAAAATAAAACAAAGAGGCACAGCAGAAATATGTGGAGCAGAACAGGCATTCTTTAAGAAGCCATAAAAGTGCTTTCTGGTTCTGTGTGTATGTGGGTGCCCAAATGTCAAAGTGAAAATCTTCCTTGATTACCAAGACTGGTACCTGAGACTGGAATGAACCTGCATAAGTGATCTTTTTGGAGCAATCTTTACCTCTAAGTAGGTCCTGACCGTTTCTTTATTTTTTTAAAAATTTTAAATTATTTTTATTTTTTGTATATTAATTACAGTTTCTTTACTTTGTATCTCAGCTGTAGCCCCCTCCCTCATCCCTTCCAACCCCACTCTCCCTCATCTTCTCCCTGCCCCTCTCTAAGTCCACTGATAGGGAAGGTCCTCCTCCCCTTCCATCTGACCCCAGCTTATTCCTTGACTCTTGTAGAGATTACCATATATGCAAACATAGTAAGATGCATATACACTTCTCTTGTTAATCAGCATTTGTATTACTTGAGTCCCTACGCCCATCTAAAGAGTCCACATATGAACAAAGCAAGGTACAGAGAACCTCTCTTCCCCTATGCCTATATGAGAGATCTGATTTCACTAGCATCCAGTATGGCCTGGGTATAAGATTTTTTAAACCTCTATGAGAAGCCTGGGATGTAGCCCATGAGAGAGATCCCAGCATGCCTGAGGCCCAGGGTTCAATCCCCAACAAAAACAAAACGAAGTCCCAACACAAAACCTCCGAACCCACAGATCATTCTAGTGTGTAGCTAAGGGTCCTAAGAACCCCAAGTTAGACTTGAAATAACCAAATTACAATCTCTAAGCATCAGGTTAGCATTGAAAGGACCATCTTCTGGTGTAGCATCCTTTTTGTGGGGGTTTGTCTGTGGAAAGACAGACTGTGTGATCTCAAGAATGATGTGGCAGCGCTCTTTAAAGGTGCTGTTATTTTTCCTCTTAATAGAAATGGAGCAATTGTTTTCTTTTTCTCTTTTTATTCTAATGGATCATTCCTTGGGTCCACTGATACATGAGCTAAGTATTGATTCTCCAGTTTTCTGAGGTCTCATTAGTAACTTGTACTTAATAGGTTAAGATGAAATGTTTTGGAAAGGAACCATTAATAATGTAAGGAAGATTTATATAAACAAGGACACTGCAAGGAGACAGAAGGCGATATAGGGCACAGCGGGAAGAAACCTAATTTTGTAGTTAACTTGGGGTTTGGGGTCAGAAACCCTATCCTGAAACCTCACACTAATGACCACTTTCTTTTCAAATTGTTATCTTTACTTATGAAGGTGCTTCTTGCACAGGCTTCGAAGGATGGAGCTATATCAGAGTTAAGCTACTGAAAACATCAGCTATGTGACAGATATTAGTTCCATTTTTTTTTAAATTTTGCTTTTGAAAATAAAATATTAGGGCTGTGGCTATAGCTTAGTTATGTACAAGACTTTGGCTTTGGCTTCCTAGTACCCTTCCAAAGAGCTCTCAGTTTTGCATGTTTTTCATAAGCGGAGGCGGTGGGAGCAGGGGTCGGTGTTAGGCTGAGCAGATGTGGGCGTGAAGCCCAGCTCCTTTGTTTGGGAGTTTGGAGCTCTTGGCTGTGCTGCTTCACCTTTCTGAGCAAACCTTTCTTTCTGAGAGGAAGACATTATAATGACTGGACCTAAGGACTGCTGGGCATGTGCCCAGGGATTGTGCGGCACGAGTTGGTGTGTATCTGTGTTTCTCCCATGGAGCAGGAGGTGCCGTAGGAGCACTCTGGTGCTGCCAGGGTGGAACTGTCAGCATGCCACAGAGAAGCTGCTCAAAATGTTCATGCGCAGACAAAAGCTCTGACAGGACAGTCGCTTTTTCTTTTTTAATGGTGCTGGGGACTGAACCCAGGGCTTCATACATGCCAGGCAAGTGCTTTACCCCTGAGCAACATCCCCAGGGCCTGAGAAGACAGTTACATAAAGGAAGCTTATAATTGCTTCAGCATGGGGATGTCTATTGTACAAATGCAGAAATGTGTTTGTATGTGTGTCTCTATTTAGGGCTTTGTTTTGAAAGGATCTGGCTTCAAGCGATCTGCTCTCTGGTAAAATAAGTGGTGGTATGCTTACTTTCTTATACTTTAGCTCTCAAAAGCCTTTGCATTTCTTTAACAAGATGCCTTTTATAGGAGTCCTGCCAGGATGATTTTTGCTTTCAGACACTGCATCAAGATATCTTTGAAATCGGAAATTGACTTTCCAGGTCTAGTATTGATGGAGACGGACTCTTCCTGGTGTCTGAAAGAGACTACTGCTTGATTTGCTTGGTACTGTTTTGCATAAGTCGTGGTGTCTAACCAGAGTAATAAAAGGCGTTTACTTCTGCACACATGCCAGGAAAACAGCGGGCCAGGAAGTGCTTCTCCCCTCTCATCTGATTAATAAAAGTTGAGAGAGCATGTCTCAGATATCACCTTTCAAAGAAGATTTGTAAATACCTATGGCCACGGAATTCAGCAATAGAATCACTGAATGCTGAAACATACAATAAGAGAAAGACTGCTTTGCCACTAGCGTGACAGGAAGAAAAAAAACCCTGAAAAATTCATCTGAAACTTCAGATCTGTATTTTTCCAAATTTATTTCCAGTATAGACAGAGGTTTCTGAATATCTAATTTTGCTAAGCAGCTTCTTTGTTACAACAGGCAGAAATACAAACATTTGCACAAGATGTTCAAAATAATTGAGCTCCCAGGACCTACTGAGAATTAATTAGGAAGGGAGATTTATTACCTAAATAAATAAATAAACCCAAGTACTACTCAGAGTGTGACATTAAGGGATTATAAACTTCCATTAAAGAGGACTAATAAATACAGTGTTTTAAAGGCTCGAAGGAGGATCAGAAAGAAAGAAGGCTAGCACATACCAGCTCAGGCGGTGCCAGACAACAGCTGATTGCCTCTGTTGAGGTTACTATGGAAACACATTCCCTTGGGACATTGCCAGGAGGAGAGGGTGCTTTAGAAATGGTGGTTGGGAGTAGAGCAGGCTGGCGGATGGATTTCAACTGGGATCAGACCCCCCCTCCACACCCCATATACATTAAAAGGACAATCAATCTTCCAAACAGAGCAAAATCTTTCTAGCAAGCCACGTCAAACAGTAATAAAGCACGGAGCCTGGCATAATTATAGCCCATTGAGCTCTACCAAACCTGCACATCAGTTCAGATAATTGTCTCTTTCCTCTTCCTTGTTTGTTTTGTATTTCACACTGAACTAAAGGAGGGACGAGAATAATTGGCTACTTCCCTTAGCCCTCAAGCCCATTCTAATAAAAGGGTCTACACCAAAACAACAATAACAGAGACAAATTCAAAGATTTTTTTTCAGACTAATTCATTAGGCAAAACTAACACTCACCAACAAAAGGAGCGTGAAAGATTCCAGTGGCCCTCAGGCTAAGTGATTCAGCTTATGTGGTCTCCCTCAAAAGCAACAAACAGATTTAATGTTTATGTAAATTCCACCTGATTTAGGCAACCTCCTTCCTGAGCCCTGGCCTGAGTGCACAAGTGTCTACATGAACCCGAAGAGCAGAAGTACATTTATTTAAGCAACATGCTCCAACCATGGGGAGCATCCTTTCCCGTCAACTTAACTGCGATTTCCCAGGGTAATTCTCTGGGTCAAAGAGGTGGTGATCAGAGCACTGGACCCAGCGCTGCTAATTATGCAGGTAACGTGATATCTTGTCTTTATTCTCTCATTAAGTCACAGGAAGCACGAGCCCCTCAGATTCACAAATACTCAAATCCTTACTATACAATCCCTTGCAAAAATTTAAACCTTTCATGACAAATATGTTGGAATTAGTGCTCTAATTTGAAAGCACAATATACAAACGGTACAAAAAGTGACTGTGAGGGAAGATATTGATTTGATAGCAACACAGATTGCAGTTGGCTGAAACCCTAACCCAATCCCTCAGTGTTTGTACTTAGAAGCTCACTTAGCTCCTAAAGGGGTCACATGTAACTTGAATGTTTCTCTTCAGATCACTTTTACTATTATGTGTCTATGTCATTTGTAAGGATGTTTGCTGAAAATATTCAAGGATCTGCTATGATATCCTATTTTTATTTTTCCTGGAAAGATTGACCAGAACCACTGTTAAATGACAAATGGTTATATAGTGCTTGCTAGTCAGAAGGGAGAAAGATGCCAAATGTATCTTTAAACAAATTTGCTTAGGTTTATTAAAAAAAAAAGTCAGTTTTTATCACCTTAATATAAACTAACAAAGAGTTAGTTATTGTGGTTAAAAATAGGGATGTAGTGAATACTGAGTTACATATTTTAGGGCAATTATATATATATATATATGTGTGTGTGTGTGTGTATATATACACACACATATAAAATACACACACACACACATATATATTAGAATGAGTGAAATACAAGCATATGCAGAACATCAAATAGTAAGAATGTGAAGAAATAGGCACCCTAATTCTGTTTAGAATACAAAATGGTACAGCCACATTGGAAGAAAACTGACAGTTCTTCCAAAGCTAAACTGAGTCTTATCTGTGACTGAGTGGGTACACTCCTATGTATTTATTCAACTGTTCTAAGAGCTCATGTCCACATATGAAACCTGCATGCAAACATTTATAGTAGCTTATTCATGACTGCTCCAAACCAGAAGCAAAGTTTCTTCCAATAGTGAATGGATAAGCACACTCTGGTACCTCCATATAATAGAATATTATCCATTGATTGGAAAAAGGCACAGAAAGACACAGGGAACCTTAAAGGCTTATTGCTAAGTGAAAGAAGCCAATTTGAAAAGTCTACATACAATATGGTGCTGACACATGATGTTCCAGACAAGGTACAACTAGAAAGACAAGAAAATGGCTAGTGGTTCCCAGCAGGTTAGGGAAGAATGAACAGGCTATGCCTGAGACTGTGTGTAGTATCTACATTCCTCCTGACAGGCTTACCTTTGTCATCATCTTCAATATCCTTTCTCTTCTTGTGGTGTGGTAATGAGTGTTAGGTTGGAATGGGGTGAATTTTATTTGTTTTGTTTTGCTAATAGACCTCTCACATGCAATTCAAGGACTCTACTATTGAGACCCAGCCCCAGCCAGATGGGGTGAACTTGAAAGGAAGGGTCCTGGAAAGTTACTATAATCTTAGAATTCATAAAACTGTGTCCACCTGTAGTAAAAGCAGTTATTGGTAAAAAAAAAGATAATGAGTATTGGTGAAAGGATAATAGAATGTTAGAATAATGTTCTTGTGGAATGTACACAATTTACCCTTGTTCATTCAAATCTGATTTCTCTACTCTACTATCTAGTTTTAATCAGGACATTGTATTGTAATGTTTATTCTAAGCATCACCTGTCTCAAGTTTGTGTAAACATGCCACCATTTGTTCTCTGTATTGTCAATAAAACGAGCCAATGCTGAGCAATTGAGAGAATAGGGTGGGACATACTGGTCCCGAGGGGAGAAGGAAGTGAGAGGGAGGAGAGGAGAGCAGAGATCGGCAGGAGAGGACTTGGAACGACAAGGAGAGATGAACTGGGCCTGAGATATGACTAAAAGCAAGTATAATGGGTGAAATCTGAATGGTAGGGAACTGCAGGCTTGGAGGTTTAGGGTGGAGTAACTATTTCCTAGCATTGTGTTCTAGCTTAGTTAAATAAATCCTAGTCTCTGTGTGGTGATTTGGGTATACAGCTGGTTTAGGAATAACCACTGCTTAACTAAAAGATAAATCAATAGTAAATATTAATATTCAACAACAATAGAGCATGGTTCAGAAACCAGAAAAAGACATGTGAGTACTTAACTTATAGTAGGTGTGACAATAATGAGCAACTGGAAATCAAGTCTCTTCCCCATGGAGCATACACACTCAAACACCATAAATTACCATTTATGAAATAATGCTACTAACTACACATGGCTTTAAGAGGCCCTCACAACAGAAATGAAAACAAGGCTAGTATCACAAAAAAAAAAAGTAAAATACAGCTCAAACCATTCTTAAATACAAACATATATAGTCTCATACATGCAGTTAAAAATATTTTAAAACTAAAGCAGTTAAAAGCCCCCATCTAAGAGAGCTAGAACATGAAAAACCTAAAGAACAGAAAAAGCCAGGCATGGTAATGTCCTCCTATCATCCTAGCACTTGGGAGGCTGAGGCAGGAAGACCTGGAGGCCAGTTTGTGTTACATTATAAGACCGTCTCTTAAAGAACTAAACAAACTAGAACAAACACAGTTAAAGTGAAATTAAAGGGAAAAGAAAAACTAAGAAATGGGCAAAGATGCTACCATCAAGGTTAGGAACATAGAGTGGGATCCAACTCTAGGTACTGAAAGTTACTTGCCCTGCAGACCCTTTGCTTCCCACCAGCAGACTGACTTCTCATGAAGGACCCACCCTGATGTAGCCAATGGCTGCCTTTCCCCTGAGGAACAGTCGGCTGTGGGGAATTACTGTGGGGAATTAGCATTTCCCACTGTGAAGGCCATGGCTTCACACACCACTGTCTGCAATCTCCCCCAGGTTAGTGGTCATTTTCTTCTTTGCTCCTTTTTTCCTCTTTCATTTCCATCCCTCCTGTCTCTTTATCAGCAGCATCCTTTCTTCTTTCCCTTTTTGTATCTATGTATGGCAAGCATGCACTAGGGTTTATATATCTCAGATAAATGCCTTGATAGGTGCCCACACATGTCCACACCTGTGCAGCCACCACCAGATCAAGATCTTGAACATGTTTTCTACAGAACATGTTTCCCTATGCTCTCAAAGGCTTGTGCCTGCCTTTTGCTGTCCTGCCTAAAACGCTTCCCCACAGGTGAAGATAGGTCTATTCCTTAACTCCTTTAAGCTCTTGCTTAAATGTCCGCCTCCCAGGGAGGCCTGAAGACCATGTTACAAACCATAGAATCATTCAGTGTACCTTGTCTTTTCTTCTGTAATTTATTATTTCCTCATCATATTTCATTGACTTACTCCCCCTCTTCTGTCTGCCCCTCCCACCAGAGCTATATGTCTGTTTTCCTTCAGTGGGAAGGAATAAGGCAGAGTCTGTGACTGTTTTGGCATTTCTATGACTCCAACACCTATGTGATGTCTACATAATAAATAGTCAGTAATTTGAATTGAATGTTTGCTATTGATGGCGTAAACTGACAATGGTATGTAGCTGTCTAAAATCCTGACAAATTCTCTAGTAGCTGTATCTTCCAACCTATTCCCTTGTTTTACCTGAGGTCCCTTGAACTTGCTCATTATAATTCAAAGTACAACAGAGGCAAGGAGTACGGTGGGACTGTGAAAAAGACAACTGGAGGGGGCCAGTGGCTGCAGCGTCTTAGGGAGGGGTACAGCAGGAAGTCAGTGGTCCGGGGCTGAAGGGAAGGAGAAGTTTTTTAGCTTCCCATTGGTGACCCCAGCGGATGGCCGATGTGTTCACTAACACTGAGCAGCTGGGACTCTTGGCTCCTGCTAGATTACAAGTTCAATGAACTAGGAAGTGCTGAGAATGTTGGAACTGGTTGGGTGTTTTTGTTGTGCATTAGGAAAGAAAGGTCAGCAGAGGATATGCATAGATTTGCAAGTGTTTGACAAGAAGCAAAAGTACAATTTGGATCATGAGGCCTCAATTGCTATGGAGAGGGTTTTTTTGAGGCACAGTGAATAATTCCTCACTGCAGGATGAAGCTGAACGGTTGCTGGGGTAGCTCACTCTAACTTGGGTTTAGAGATGATACATGCTGTGTGGCAACAAAGATGTGAGCAAGAAAACACATAAAGGGCAGAGAAGGAAAGGGCTGTCCAATGTTCACGCTGCTGCTGAGGCTGCACGGACAATGCAGTCCTGTAGGGCTGCCTTGAAACAGAAGTTCAGCCATGATTTCCAGGTCCTTCTCCTTATCACCACACACATCCCCATTTAGAATAAATGGGGATATTCACATTATTCATACACAACAATATGTGGTACAATCTGTTCTTAGAGACAGAAGAGCCAAGCAAAATCAGGGAGGAAATCTACAGGACAGGAAGAGGGAGAGCAGGACTGAGAGCTAGACGTGGGAGAGCCTGGTGCATTTTTTACTGATTATCTTCTAAAAAAAATTCATCACTTTTAGTTTTGAAAACTTTTCAAATCGAATTTAAACACTGTATTCCCATTGTTCTTTTCTTCCTTAGACTGATACACCATAACCTTGTGGCTCTAATGGGCAATTAGAGCTCAATGCCCACATGGAAACATGAGAAGACGGACAACCTAGAGCTTGGCTTTTATTCCCTTTCTTTTGTGAATCTCCTCCCCACCCCCCGCCATTTAACTATGGATGTTTGTGATTAATCTGCCCCTTTTCCCTCCAGAGTCGTAATTTCCTTCTCCAGTCCTACATGAATCCACTCCTAAATGTTCATCCTAACTGCTGAATTCCTCCCCATTTTATATGTTAGACTTCTCATTATCTATGGAATAGACACTGGATCTGAACTAAAACTGAAAGTTAATGAAGTTGAAGTAGATACACACATACAGATTCACACACATACAGGCACATTCACAAATGCACAGACACAAACACAGATACATTCACAGACTCACACATTCACACATATAAGTATTCTCTCTCTCATACACGCTCACACATACCCTTTAAATATTTGTTTTGAAGGCAAGGTTCCACTGTAGTGTGTAGGCTGGCCTCAATTCACTACGTAGTCTAGAATGGTCTTGAACACCTGATCCCCCTTTTAGCCTCTTGAGGTAGTTCAGAATTCAGGCATGTGCACAGCTATGACTGAGGTAGAGTGTTTTTAGCCCCTCCCAGCTTCTACCACCATCACAGAATATGGCTAATTGCCTTAAACTTTGATTTTGCTTTCAAAATGTTTTAATAATAAAATATTTAGGCGTAATAGTGCCATATTTACTTCAAGATTAACCCCTCTCCCCTTCAGGCTATATTTGGAAGTCTCCCATTGTACCCAGCTTGCCTTTGTGAATGAGGTAGCCATTTCCTTGTTCTGATGTCAGTTCCTCCCAGAAGCAGATGCAAAGCAAAGGCTGATGAGCATGATCTGGGAGGCCACAAACAATGGTACAGAAGAGGGATCTGGGTCAGGAGAAGAAGTAGCTATTCTTGAGGGCAACTGCCTCTTGCTCTGTGGGGGAAGCTTTGGGATATGATCTTGGTAATGAGGACAAGTCCAGGGGTATGCTAACCCCATGCCCATTGCTCACTGTTTCTAATCTATGTGAAAGGGCAGGGGCTCTGGCTGAGGGTAGCTTCTTGAAAAAGGTGTTGGCTGCTGGAAATCAGGATGGTGTGCACAAAAATGGCATGGGGTTCAAAGCAATGTGGGTAGGACACCAAGAACATCTGCAATACCGGGATCCATCCCTCGGATGTCTGCTTTCCTGGCATAGTTAAATATCATCATTCTTTTTTTTTTAATTAATTAATTTTTGTATCAATCACAGGTTAGGTACTTTGGATCCCAAATGTAGCTCCCTCCCTCATTCCCTTCCACCCTCCCTTTCCCTCCCTCATCTCCTCCCCGCCCCCTCCAAGTTGGTGAACGGGGGAGGACCTCCTCCCCTTCCATCCAACCCCAGACCATCCTGTCTCCTCAGGGCTGGCTGCAATGTCCTCCCCTGGGATATAGCCAGTCTGTCACTCCCCGGCTTGTATGGGGGAGGGTCAAAGAGTCCACCATCAAGTTCATGACTGAAACAGTCCCTGTTTCCCTCACTAGCGTCTTCAGTCTGACACTGAGCTATCATGGGCCCCATCTGAGCAGGGGTTCCAGGCCACATCCACACGTGGTCCTTGGTTGTAGAAACCGTCTCATACAAGACCCCTGTGCCCTGCTCATTTTGGTCTTTGTGGAGCTCTTGTTCTCCCCAAGTCTCACCAACCTCCTCCATTTCTATCATCACTTCTCTCCCTCTGCCATAGGCTTGATCGCGAGTCTTAATATCTGCTCTGATACATCGCTATGTTGACCCCTCCAGAGGTCCTCCTTGGCATGCTTCTGTCCTGTTGCTTGTTTTCTCCTCCACTCAATGTCCATCCCATTTGTTCATCCAAACAAGCCTTGATCATACCCACCTGGGTCCTCCTTCCTGCATATCCTCCCTAGGTGTGTAGATTTCAGCATGACCTTCCTATCCTATAGGTCTATATAAGTGAGTATATACCATATGTTTCTTTCTGCTTTTGGGATACCTCACTTAGGATGATCGTTTCCAGGTCCCACCATTTGCCTGCGAATTTCATGATTTCCTTCTTTGTAATTGCTGAGTAGTATTCCATTGTGTAAAAGTACCACAATTTCTGTATCCATTCCTCAACTGAGGGACATCTGGGTTGTTTCCAGGTTCTGGCTATTACAAATAAAGCAGCCA
>CM053746.1:37226002-37282275 GCA_028658305.1 Pachyuromys duprasi | reverse complement strand
ATACTTTGACTTTTTCCTTTCCAATTTGTATCCCCTTGATCTCCTTTAGTTGTCTTACTACTCTAGCTAGGACTTCAAGTATTATGTTGAAGAGATATGGAGACAATGGGCAACCTTGCCTAGTCCCTGATTTCAGTGGGATTGATTTGAGTTTCTCTCCATTGAGTTTAAATATCATCATTCTTTACGATATTATATGATAATTGTTGATGCCACTGACAATGATTATGGGAAAATGACTAGAAATTAAACTGGTTTAAAAATTTTATTTATAGTCAATGCAAAAAAGGAAGATGGGGGCTAGAGACATGGTTCAGTCATTAAAAGCACATACTGCTCTTGAAGATCTGAGTTCAGTTCTCAGCACACACATTGGGTAGCACACAACCACTATATCTCCAGCTTCATGGGATCCAACTCCTTCTCTGGACTCTGTGGGCACCAGGCATATGCATATATTCACACAAAGACACACATATGCACATAATTAAAAAAACAAAAATCTTAAAAAATAAAAAGGAAGATACTCCAGTTTAAGGAGTTAACTATTAGTTGAATTTATATCATGAACTTGGTGGGTTCCCTGTCATAGAAATAAAGGTTCCATACCTCCTTACACTGATAAAAATATAATTTTCTCCCTTGTCTACCCTCCTCTTCCCTCAACTCCATGTCTACAGGCTAATAGGCTTAAATTGTGGCTGATATATAAGATTACGTTCTTGGCTAAGAACGTTATATACCCTCTCAAGTCTCTTCTTAGCTGCAATTTACTGGCCTTTCTGCTGTTGATAAGAAATGAGGTGCAGCTGTAGTTAGGGCAGGATGGGATGGAGGGGCACCACAGTGAAATCAAATCCCAAACCCAATGTCACTGGCTATTCAGAAATGCAGAAGTCATTCAGCAAGCTAGGAATGTTTTGTTTGTTTGTTTGTTTGTTTTTGCTCCTTACTACCAAAGGACCTCAGAAGTAACAAAATAAAACCATAAAACAATATGCTTCCTATTTCTTTTTGCAGAAACCAAAGGGATTTAAAATAATCTTTAAATAATACTCTTTGCAGACCCCAGCACTTGGTAAACAGAGACTTCTCTATTTAAGAACATCAGACAGAAAAATTGCCCCAAAGCTCAAAAGCCCTAGTAGTCCAGTAGACACTGTCCAGAGACTCAGAACAGTCACCTGTGTAACTAACACTGTTAAACAGGAAAAAACAGATCTGAGCCAGATGTGGTACACACCTGAGGAACTGACTACTCTGGAGGATCATATCAACTCATGAGTTTGAGACCAGCAAGACTGTCTCAGAACAACAACAAAAATGAAATTTCTTATTGAGATTCAGGAAGATAGCCATCAAATTTCATGTTTCAGATCAAGGTGATTACAGGATTTGAAAGTCTAGGTATAATAGTAAACTATAGAGTAGACTTAGATCAGAAATTATTGCACTAGAAAATTAATGTAAAATATATTGATAAAAACTAACTTCTGGGAGTTACATAAGCTCATATTTAAAACAGAAGTAGTAGGGGCTGGGGAAATGTCCTGGTGGCTAAATGTTCATTGTACACGTGTGAGTACTGAAGTTTGAATCCTCAGAAACCTATGTAAATGCCCAGTGAGCATGGTGGCCCTTGGATAATCTGAAGGCAGAGACAGGGGATCCTCAGAGCAAGGTTAGCCATATCAGTAAGCTCTGGGTTTGACTGAGAGACTGAACTTCAGTGCACAAGGTGGAAAGAGTGACAGAGGATAATTCCTGACATTAACCTTAGGCTTCCACATGTGTATAACACACACACACGTCAAAGCAGTAATGTTTCCACAAATAATTTCCTACTGTTTTTCTATTTTATTCCATTTCCATAACAAACTTATAAAAGTAGAGCTGGGAGATAGCTCAGCCAGTACAGTACTTGCCACACAAGCAGAAAGACTTGAGTTCAAGCTCCAGAACCAATGTGTATCCACATGGACACACAACACTTACAAAAGTATATAAGAAAATGCAAGCACATTTAAACAGTATGTAACAGTAGAACCACTGTTCTTAGCCTTAAAAACTGTTTTAATTATTCTACCAGAAACTTTGAATCCTCTGTGCTTTGGTACAACACAAAAGTGGTGTAAAATTCCAGAAAGACATGGATCCTCCAAACCATGGGGTTGCATATTTATCCAACCCTCTGTCCAGAAAATAGGAGTCTTTTATTTGACGTGTACTTACATTGTACAGAGGGATAGTCTTCATCACCTTGTACTGCTTAGTGGGGTCCATTTTATACAGGTGACGGTCAGTTACAAAAATTGCTCGGTCTTCTACCTTACTAAATCGATTCACCTGTTAAAAAAAAAAAACGAACAAACCAATAAGCCATAACAGCTCATCAAAAGGGAACCAAGTTGTGTTTGGAAACACCTAGGCTCACAGGTGGCTGACTGTGGAGATGAAGTCTCAGTAGAAGGTCATCATGGATGGCACTCCATGATCTCAAACGAATGGTGGTTTCCAGATATGCTGAGTTTAGCAATAATTTTTCTTTACAGCTTAACAAGGAAAATACAGCAAATGTAGAGCATGGGGACTAGGAATATAAAATGTAGACCTCATCATGGAAATGAATAAAACACCCACACATAGGGAAAGGTTGTGTAAGTCACACCTGATAAGGGATGTGTATCTAGAACATACAAAGATCTAATTTAATTCTTCTATATGATATATATATATATTTATTTAATCTCTCTAGAATTTTTGGCCCCCCCCATTATTATTTCCAAGATACCAACAAAGAAGTTAGGGGTTAATCTGAAAACACTGTGCTTTGGTAGGATATTCAGATAGCTGCATTCAGACAGGCAGGGCTCTAGATAGAAGGTTGCAAACTGAAATTCAAATGACATGGAAATTTATCTCCTCTCTCTGCCTTGGTTTTTGCCATCAGTCAAGTCTCTAAACATTTATCCTATAATAAAAGCATAATTTTTAGTCTTCAACATGGCAGCAAATCGTGCCTATGATTAAAATAGAGTCCACATGGTAAGTGTAGAGTTTGTGTGCTTGGGGATTACTCTGCATAGCATTTGTTTTTGCCATGACATACATGAAGTGCCTCCCTCAACAGTACTCCAGAAGATCTGAAGCACTGAGTGTAAAGATCCACTTAGCCCTTCTGCACAGCACTGCTCTATGCAGAGCTCTGTGGAAGAGAGGGTCCTATGGTCTGCATGGACAGACAGATGCTGCAAACCACAGCTCTTGCTATGATATCTGGAAAGTTATCAAAGGTTCCAGGATTCTGCATAGGTTGAACTCAACTTTTCCAGAGTACATTTAATCTGTGCAATCTGTTTTGAACAAATGCCTATTAACATTTAACAAAATGGCTCTATGAAAGCTGTTTTGGAGATCATCATCATTTTCATCAAACTTTCACTGTATAGAACCAAGAACATCTAGCATAGGATCTGAAAAGTAAATGGAAACAATTTCCTTCACCTTTTATGAGATCATATGGGGAAACAAACAAATGGGGTGCGAAAGAATGTAATTTTAAAACCCTGTTATACAATCTCATGGGGTCATTTGAGTTGAGACAAAAAGGCTACATGTCCTTTTATGATAAATAATGAGTTAATCTAAAATAAGAAAAAATAACTCTCAAAGCAGACACTGTACTGAAGCTGTTCAGAAATATTCTTCATACAAACAAAATGCAGTTTCTACAGAGACTAACAAATATTTACCTTCTGTTTCAGCAACTTAAATCTTAAAACAAGGATCAGTTAAGTGCCAAAGTCATCCTGTCAAACAGCATAAAAGCTGTAAATTGCTTAATGTGGCTCTACTGACACAGAAATGAAAACATTCAACATACATAGGTGAATCTCTGTTTAATACCAGAACGATGTGAGAACACTCTTTTATTTTATATTTATTTTCACAAAGTGATAGCAAAGCTGGATGGCAGACTCAGAACTAGACAAAACTTCATCCTGTTTTTTTTTTACCCAAAGTTAAAACCCTCTTCCCAGGAAAAAAATTCTGATTTCCCTGGTCACTTTAAGGCAGCTGTTTGTAGTTCCCTAGGGGTCAGAGGTGAAGCTTCTGCAGAGTCAGAGCAGACAGAGCAGCAGGAGGAGCTAGTTGTCATAGCCTCTCACCTTAACAAACACTTTATGATAAATGCTATTAATGGAAAGCAGCTGCTTCAAAATAATCCACTCACGAAGAGGAGGGCTTTTTAGAAGCATATCAAGCTTACCTTAGTGTACCTTTGGGAATGAAAGATTCTACAGAGGACATAATCTAGGTGTGTTTTGCACTGAACTCAGAAATACAGGACTATCAATAAAAATTCATTTTTTACTCATCAGAACCCAGGATGGAACTGTCAGGCATTAAACTGTCCTCTGGAATGAGAGATATACTGGGCTTTTCTAAAAATGGCAAAATTCTCAGAACCACCCAATTCACTGACTGTTTTGGTTGACAGATACCATGAAATAAGAAATGAGAGTGCATAACCTCCCTCTCTAGGCAGTAAGTTCAAATCCATTCTTGGGTTGCAGTCACAAACAGGAAGTATGTGTGAAACTTTTGTGTGTGGTTGTGTACATCTGAATAACAAAAGCCTTCTTTTGATTGTGTGATTATCTATCCTCAGGAATATTCAATAAAACAGAGTTCCTGGATTACAGAGTTCAGAACTAGAATCTGGAGCAGAGACCAGCTGATTATACTTCCAACTTCGCCCAGTGACATTGATTTCAGCCTCAGTCTGCTGTCCTGTTGTTCATATCACTTGGACTCGAACTCCTCTAAACAATGTTCAAACTGACCATGACACACTGCATATATAAAATCTGAAACATTCTGAATGTCATGCCAGAACTCAAGATGTTCAGATTTCACAGCATTTCAGATTCTGAATATTCAACCTGTACTATTGTCCTTGCCTCCCAATGCAGAGTTCACAAAACCCTTGTGATAGGAGTCACGGAGGCTGGTTGCCAAGACCAAGGCATGATTAGAAGGCTGAACTTTCATTCAGTAGCTCTCCTCCCAGTCTCCCCTGCACCCCGCTAAAGGAGAGAGCTCCCCAGATGGTAAAAGTTTCCACAGGGCCAGGAGGGCACAACATTTCCTTTTAATTGTGGTAGCTAGTCCACTGACATTCAATATGATGGTAGTAAGGCTAGTTTTAAATTTATCATCTTTCAATTTATTTATTTGTCCAATTTATTCTTTGTTCCCTATGGCACATTTTTGCATTTGTATGCATTGAGGTTTGTTTGTTTGTATTTTTATTTGACAAGTTCTAGGGAATGAAATTCAGGTCCTTATATACGTTAGGCAAGCACACTTCTCCCTTCCTTTCTGTTCTAAGATTTATTTCATGTGAACGTGTGTTTTGCCTATGTGTAGGTGTGTGCATTAAGTGTATGTCTGCCTACAGAAGACAGAAAGGGGTACTTGTTCCCCTGGAACTGGATTTACAGACAGCTGTGAGCCACCATGTGGATGCTGGGAATGAACCCTGATCCCCTAAAAGTATGGCAAGTACCGCTTAAGCATTGAGCCAGCTCTCCAGACCTCTGCATCCTTTCTTGACTTGTTGGTAACAATGTGTTTTGTTATTCTTGTGGTTTTTCTGGGGTTTATACAGCACAGTAATAATGTTTGCTTTTCTGCTGATGCTACTCTGTGTACAGCATAAAAGCTTGCACGTTTCCTCTTCTCCTTCTTTCTGCTTGAATGATGTCTTCTAATTCTTCCTACAGTATTCACCTTAATACACGATTGGAAAAGTTTTTGTCACTGTAGTTCTTGAAAGATATACTTGTTGGGCATTAAATTCTAGATTAACTGCTCTTTCTTCAGTTTTCAAGATCCCCTCTCTCTGCTCTTCTTCCTAAAGCCCCTGCTCCCTCCCTCCAGCATCTAGGGTCCTCAAGTCTACTTATGTGGCTGCTACATGTAGTCAGATAGCTATCTTTTTTTTTTTTCCTTCAAGACAGCCTTGGCTGTCCTGGTATACTCTGTATAGACCAGGCTGGCCTTGAACTCAGAGATCCACCTGCTTCTGCCTTCTGAGTGCTCTGGGTTTTTGTTTTAATGCTTTATTTGGAGTCTATTTTGTTGTTGTTGTTGTGTGTGTTTAGTTCTGGATAGTTTTATTGCTGTATTTTCAAATTCATTAATTTTTCTTTTAAAGAATTTGTCATTTTATGTTTATTGTGTATACGTGTGCTAAAGGTGCACATGTTGAGGTTGGAAGACAACTTTGTGGAGTCCTGTATCTACTTCCATCTTTGTTTGGATTTCAGGGATTGAACTCACAAGACACCAAGACTGGGCAGCAAACAGCTTTCCCATTTGAGCCGTTTCAGTCCAAATCCACTAATATTTCTTCTACAAGGTCTAATCTACTGTTAAAATTATTGACTGCATTTTCTCTCATATTTTTCATGTTTATAAGTTCAACTGTAAGTCATTTAAAAGTCTTCTATGCATTTATTAAACATGTCCAATCTTTCTTCAAGCCCTTTGAATATGTAAAATAGAGTGTTAATAATTGCCTCCATGATCTTGTCTGTGTCTTCTTGGGTGACTGAGTTTTCATTTCTTTATGAATTCAATGTCTTGTTTGTAAGGTTGTTGACTGGATGACTTGCATTCTGAATTTTACGTCTGGGTGCTGGATATTTCTGTACTTTCAGAAACTTTGAGATTTCTTGTGTGTGCTGTTTGACCACTTAGAGACCTTTGACCCTTTCAGAAAGTGCTCTTAAGGCTCGTTGTAGAGGACAGGAAGGAACGATTACTCCCCACACTGCTGCAGATCCTTCAGTGCTCCATCTAGTGCTCCTGAGGCCTCCAGTATGGCTGGAGGGTTAAGGCACTGGGCAACCTCACGGAGCACTAACATGTGACCTCCTCTCCTTGAGGGATGGTGGTCCTTACCCAGCCTAGAGTGGTTTCCCTCCATACATGTCTGAGCAGTATGTACTTGGTGTCTAAACCAGACCCTCTAAACACCTATGGAATTATTTCCATGCAGCATTCTCTTCTCTTTTCCTTTTCTCTTCTCTCCTTCCCTCTCCTCTCTCTCCTTCTTTTTTGAGGGCTGTCTCCGTCCTTCCCACCTCTTCAATTAGGAACTCCACTAGGGCTCTGTCATGGCTCCTTTGCTCACTCAGGAAAGCCTTGAGACAACTGGTTGTCTAATGGTATTATGCTCTTCACTTTCCCCATTTCTTCTGTGGTCTGAGGGATGGAATATAGCCTTGTAGTGCTTGGATAGTCCTCTGCTACTGCTATAGCCCAGCTCGCCTCACATTTTCTTGTATTTCAGGGATCTTTGTCTTTTCCTTTCCCACTTGTATCTTTTCTCCTTTCCTTTAAAACAGCTCTACTATAGTATTATTGTGTACATTCACAATTTACTGAACCAACTTTTATTAGCTACCACTACAAATTCATATGTACATCTATACAAATATATTTGTAAGGTAAATCAGAGTTGTGGAGTTTTGGAGTAAGCAAGTATGGACATTTACAATTTTTGATAGATCTTCCAAATTGCCCCTCAAAACTATCTTATACTCCAAGCAGCAGTATTCTGTTGGGGGTTGGTCTGGTGCTATGCATTCAAACATTGATTTTAGGGCTTTGAGATCTGGTTACTGCCCTGTCATGGGCATTGTTATTAATGTTGTACCATGTGATGAGAAGGAATGTTCCCCAATTATCCATGACTGGTTGATTAAAAGGCCTAAACCTGGGCAGGGCAGAATGGGGTAGGTGTGGCCAATGTTGAGTGGGCTTTGAGGACTGGAGGATCTTGGGAAGGAGACAAGTACAGGAGGAAGAAGGAAGAGCCGTGCCACCATAGGTTAACGGAAAGGAAACACATAGCCTGATCTGGCATGAACAGAGGAAGCAGCCCAGATGAAGAATAAGCAGGTAGTTATGGAATTATGGATAGAAGGAAGCCTGGGATGGGACTGGAAGGTAAAGGTAGTTTGGAAGGTTAATATCTACTTTACAGCAGGTAAGATAAGGCTATTCTGCTATACTAAAATCTATCAGGTGTCTGTGTCTTTTATTGATTGTGATAGCAGGCTAGATATACTGCCATGATAATTATAGGGCTACCATTAAATCAACAGCAACAGTGTTCCCCTAAATCCCTGTAAATATTCCTTATTATCAACTTTCAGAATCTGGCCAACTTACAGCTGGAAAACTACATTTTGTGTGTGTTTTTGTCTTGTTTTTGACATCAATAATATACGGAATTACATTGGGATTACTTTTATGCTTCTTTTATAATTACTCTAATTTTTTCTCTGTATTATTTAACTATTTATTTTAAAATTATGTGTATGCATGCATGTCTGTGTATGGTATATGCCTGTGAGTAGAAGTTTCCATGGAGGCGAGAGGCATCAGATGCCCCCAGGGCAGGAGTTACAGATGGTGGTGGGCTGCCTGACACAGGTACTGAAAACCAACTCAGGTTCTCCAGGAGAGCAGCAAGTTCTTGAATTGCTAAGCCATCTCTCCAGCTCCTGTACATCTAGTTTTTATTTTTTTTCAAATTTAGTTCTTAAAGCAGCAGTGACACCTGTGTAAGAGACAGTAAATGACCACTCAAAGGACAGACCTGTGGCTGCTGTGAAGGACACACATGTAATAAAACACAAATCCCTGACCTGAAGGAAGCACCAAGCTGTTTAACACAGAAATGTTGATCAAGCTGGGTATGGTGGCACCCATCTGAAAACAGCACTGGGGAGGCAAAGGCAGGGAGAGTAGGAAGGACTTCAAGCCTACTCTTGGCTACACAGTGATTTGGAGGCCAGCCTTGGCTATATAAGACCCTGTCTCAAAAAATAAATGAAAAAAGTTATCCAAGACTACCCTTTTTCCTTTGGAAGGCTTTATTGGCTTAACTCTAAAATTGTCATGTCAGGCTTTTCAACTTATCCTCAGCACTTTGGGCAAAGCTCAATGGTGCTGCCCCTCACTGCATGAAATTGTTCTTTTCCACTGAGGCCCACACAGCATTGTTTCCTCTCAGCCTTCTCCCTCTGGGATAGTCTGTTTCAAGAGCTACTTACCTTTCGGACATGACAAGAGAAGAGAATGTTCATGTATTTGTCCTTGCGTTTTAGTTCATTAGCAACTGGGACAAAAGTGCCTGAGGTTTGGGGTGTATCTGGCTTCTGAAAGAACAAGGAAACAGCAGAAGAATTCTTAGACTGCAGGTCTAAAGCAACTGGGTATATCGGTTACAACTATACCTATATAGTGGCACATGCATACTTTTATCTTCTCACCCGATGCTAGACTAATTAAGGGTGGTAGGATATCAAAGGTCCTATAAAAAACTTTAAATTGGGCATCAAGAGAGAAGATGAAATGGAGCTTTGAGAATAATAAAAAGTTTGTAATTGAAAACTGCTGCTGAACCTGGTGTTGTAGCACACACCTGTAATCCCAGCACTCAGGAGGCATAAGCAGGTGGATCTCTGGGTTAGAAGCCAGGCTGGTCTACATAGTGAGTTCCAGGACAGCCAGAGCTATGTAGACAGACCCTATCAAGGCTGCTGAAGTGGTTAAAGTAGTCATGGGCCACATTATAGAGTATGCTAATATATGTGGACACAATCCTTTTCAAAATAGATGATGCATCAAGTATTGTATATTTAAAAGCAACAAAATCTTCTAATATAGCACCTCTCAGAGAAATTACGTAGTTTCTCTGAAAGGTATTGATTTTGTTTTACAGTGCTAGGGCTGGAACCCAGGCCTCAAGCATCTACTCTGTTTCTGTAAAATTTTAGGGAAACATTCTTTCTTTGCAGAGCTGCATAAATTCATACTGTTCTTCTGAACTTACCGAAGCAAGATAGTTGCCTTCCCAGGCCCTCTGGAGCCCAAGATCTGCCCTTTGACCTTTCAACATCTCCATGGCTGCGACTTTTGCCCTGACCTGGGGAAGGTCTGGTGCCGGTATGGTCTTGATGAGCTGAGATGCTCTCCATCTACAAGCAAATAAACAAGATGTATAGGCCTTAGACACTCATTCAGTCCCCGAAGTATTTCAAGTTGTCACTAAGAGGCATGAGGTAATTGTATCTTAGAGTAAGAAAGGTAAAATGTTTACAAAATGTATACAGAAGTTGCTAAAATATAGTTTCCTGTAGACAAAAATTTTGTAACCACTTCCTTGTTCTCTGTGAACTCTGAAGTGATTAGAACTCCATGGCTTCCCTTTTACAATACTAGTTGGGCACAAAACAACCAGACATCCTAAAAGCCCTGAAGTCCAAACTTTCCTGAGTACGGCTCAACGAACAGGACCTTTGTAATTATTCCAAGGTCTGAACAGCCTGAAATCACACTTCTGGTTCCAAGTATCTTCAATATGGGACACTCAGCCTGTGTTTACTATTAGGTCACAGAAACACGGATTCATCATTTATCCAACTATGTCCTAGACACCATGCAAGTCCAGGTCCTGTTTTAAGTAGGGGAAGCGCTGCTTTGAGCAAACCAGTCCAAGGAACTTTCTTCCAGGTGCTTTTAGGAATAACAGATGATAGAAAATATATGTGGATTTGTGGTGGCGCTGAATACCTGCTGTGGAGGGAAACAAGGAAGGAGGGCAGAGAGGGCCTTGGAAGGAAGACGTGGGTATGGCAGTGTTTACATGGTGGTTAGGGAGGGTTGTCTGGTAAGGATGGATGAATAGAGGCATGCAGGAGGAAGCCAGGCATATAGAAAGCGGAGTAGAAGCATATCCAGAAGGGAACACACTAGTGCAAGGGTTCTTGTACTGTGGAGACTGCTCAGTGAGTTATGGGGGAAACCTGGAATCCTGAGACGCTGAAGCAGCACAGGGTAAGAAAAGGAAAAGAAGAGGTCAGAGGGAGAGCCAGGGCAAAATGAATCCAGAGAGTCACGAGGGCATTATCAGGATTCTGGTCTCTGCTCTGCATGAGGTGGACACCCCTGGAGGGTTCTGCATAGAGACTAGATGAGCTGACTCTTGCTTTAAAAGGACCGTTGTCTTTGCTGTGGGCTAGGGTCAGGAAGACCTGTTCAGAGGCTACTTCTTTAAAACACACACCAGAGGGGTGTGACTCGGGCCAGGAAGGTTGTAATGGAGGCAAGATAAATGCCATTCCAGATGCATTCTGGCTGAATGGCTAATGGTATTTATGGATGGATTAGACTGTTGGGAAAGAGGAGGTTTAGGATGACTCCAAGTGTTTTTTATTTGTTTTTGGCATCTGCAAATATAAGGCAAGAATATTTCTGCTTGAGGATTATGTTTCCCAGTAGCAACTTTGCCTCACATGATACTTTTGTTCTCTTGTTCTGCCATGGTAGTACCAATCAAAGAGGCTAAAAGAACATGAACTGTCTTTAATCGGATGAATAGTCAAGGTCAATGATTCCTAAAATATGTTCTCATGGAACACTAGAATAAATTTCAACTAAAATATAAATTTCCCACTGAACCAATGAAAAATAGGAGAAACCCTATACACTATGATACAGGGGATACCAATACACTGGCTGTGAAGACTTTCTGGCAAACGTGAGCAGGTGCTGAGGAGGGGCAGTTCAGTGTGGGCCAGAGTGCTCAATGCAACGAGATGAGCTCTCAGGAATAGGTTTGAAGGCAAGACCCAGAAGACCTTGAGCCCTGTGTGACAAGGGCTGGGAGCAAGGGCAGGAAGTGATGGCTGTAGTGAGGTCATGGCTGGTGGGGTCAGCCATGGCAGATTACCATACACCAAGAAAACACAAATGCTCAGCACTACAGTGTAAGACCTCTTCTAAACTTCCATGGCTTACCAGCATCCATATGAGACAGAAAAGTCTTTGCAAAGAGGTTAGAAGAGTGACAGTGGTCAAAACTAAGGACAATGGTGACAGGCAGGCCCCACACAATTAAGTGTCTCGCTGAACAACTGCCCCAATGTGTTCTGGAGCTCCAGATTACACTGGTGGTGGGAGAAAATTTGATCTGATTGCTGCTCTCTTTACTAACCCTGTGCCTGGCCACTCTATCTCTGCTTTACTTCCGGCAGTGGCCCAAGACAAGGCTCACGCCTGACTAGAGAGACCCTCAGCACAGAAGCACACTTGGGTTTCAGGGATCTGACTTGTTCAGCCATGGCGAGAGCCATATAGCTTCTTATTCTGGTCACACAAGCCATGATATGCAACTTTGGGTAGGCAACAACAGCCACAGCCATAATGACCAGCTACCTCAATAACAGGAAAAAGACAAAACTGGGCACAAAAAACTCTCACCTACAAAAAATTACTGTGAAGAAAGGAATGGTTTTAACACAGTAAGAGCCAGGCATAGATGGCACATGCCCACAGTTCAGTACTCAGGAGGCAAAGACAGGAGGATCAGACAGTCAAGGTCATCTTTGGTTACATAATGGAATTTGAGGCCAGCTTGGGTTATGTGAGATCCTGTCTCGAAACAAACAAACAAATAAACAACAATAAAAAGCAGAGAAAACAAAATAACACGATTAACACATGGAGATTCCAGAAAGACAAAAACAAACCCCACAGTAACACTGGAATCCTTTAACACCCATCTCCTAGAACACCCATGCCACAGAACAAAACATTCAAGACCAGAGGTTCATAAACTTCAGCTCGTTTCAAATCTGGCTCAAGGTCTGTTTTTATACTGCTTGTGAACTAGAAAGAGTTTTTACATTTTCACATGTTTAACCAAACAAAGAATATGTGAGAGACCATATGTAGCCTGCATAGCCTAAAATACCACAGGCCCTTTATGTAAAAAGTTTGCCTGACTAGATGAATATAAATGGCAAGATTCATTCAGAGAGAGAGGGAGAGGAAGAGGGAGAGGGGGAGATAGGGAGAGGGAGAGGGAGAGGGAGAGGGAGAGGGAGAGGGAGAAGATCTTTTCATGTATTCATCAACTATGACCCTTGTGAAGAGGCTGGGACTGTTGTTCCCATTCTTTCCCAATTGTCTCTGTATCCCTGGAAGCCTGGTTAGTGCCTGAAAAATACCAGGTGTTCAGTAAATATTTGCTGGATGAGTAAATTTAATTTTATACAAATGAATAGGTTCTACTTCTAGACATCAAAATATAAAAAAGAAGACCGCTCAGGCCAGAGCAGTCATTTGTGGTCAGCACAAATATAAACATGGGGTATGCATTGATGCAGCCACTGTGGAAATCAGAACAGAAGTTTTCCAAAACAGAATCACACATGAACTAGCTACATCGCTCCTGGATATACACCCAAAGGACCCACTTCTGTCTACAGAGATCCGTGCATATCCATGTTCAGTGCTGCTGTGTTAGCAACAACTAGGAAGTGGCCTCCACCTACATGCCCAACAAGTCATGGATAAAGAAGATGTGGTATACACCCGCATACACACAATTTTACTCAAGTATAAAGAACATTGAGATTATGAAATCTGTAGAAAAGTAGATGGGACTGGAAAATATTACACTGAGAGAACCCAGACTCAGAAAGTCAAATGTCCATGTTCTTTTTCATATCTGGATCCTAGCTTCAAATTCTTAGATTTATACATTTAACATACATACCTATAGAGGTTTGGATGCCAGGAAAGACTGGTGTGGGGGGGGAGGCTTTACTGGGGAGAGGGAGTAAGAGAATATATGGAACATGAAAAAAAAAAAAAAGGACACACGGGAAGCTAAGGGTTTAAGTGGGGGATGGGAGGGTGAACTGGACTAACCAAATCGAAGGATGTATAAAAAAAGGTTATGAAAATGTACTACTTTGCAAGCTAATTTAAAAATGCAGTAGAAAGGGAGATTGAGTGAACGTACCCTGTGAGTGTAGAAATGCTACTCGCAGAAGACACACGTTATTAAGTGAAAATCCCAGTGCTGGGTCTAGGGTCTTCCCTGTGAGTTGTCAGCCCCCACAGTGACACAGACATTCGCGGTCTCTCAAGGTTGGTGACCCTGCTGTTAAAGTACCACCTACATTGGCTGTAGGACATGGAGACATAGACTTGGGCCTGACTGGGAAGCATCCTCCCCGATGGCTAGTTTTTATAGTGCTAGAAGGTACTATGCAGGTCACTGGCGGAGAAAAGACAGCAATGGTCTCACCCGGCGGAAGATCCTGCATGCTACAGTGCGAACCTGCCAGGCAAGATGTGCCCGCTAATCCAAAATGATATGACTATGATGGAGGCAAGCAACCACTTCTGGATGAGATTTGAGGCATTCTCCCCAGGAGGGGATTTATGCCCACCACTCGAACCTTGGTTACCATGAAAAGCCTGTGACTGCGGAAGCAACAGGCCCTAGAGGGGACCTACTATTGTTGTTTTTCTAAATGGTCATGTTGTCAAACTGCTTCCTAAATTATTCATGTTTGCACCCACAGATTAGTGTTGCTTTCAACTTCAGTCAGAGAAGGTTCTTTTTGCAGTGGGCATTGGCTAATGCAGGTATTTATAACTGGTCAGTGGAGGAAAATAAGTGACTCTGGACGCTCAGCCCTAAATGGGACATCTCTACCACTGCCTTCCCAGAAGGCTCAGGGAGCACTGTGGAAGAAGGTGGGAAGCATGCAGGAGCAGAAGGATAAAGAAGATGTAATGAGATGCTGCCTTCTGGACAGGACAGGGCCATTGCATTTACTAAGTCAGACCAGCACAAGAGCAAGGACGAGGGAGGGGCTCATGAGGTCCTACTTCTAGCTAAGGTGCTATTGGCAGTTGGTGGCTGCAACACACAAACCATAATAAATATCTGTAATCCCAGCACTTGGGAATGGGGGGCAGGAAGATCAGAAGTTAAAGGTCAGCCTTGCTATATAGCAAATTAAAGCCTAGCCTGAGATACGTGAGGTGTTATCTCACACACACAAACACACACACACACAAACGCGTGCGTGCGTGCGCGCGCCAATGAGTTAACTAATTTTTTCCAAGTTAAATGGCCAGTCCAGAGAGAGCCAATATATGAACTATGTTCTGGGTCTGGATTCTTTATCTCTCTATGGTGCTGCCTTTTTTACAATGTGTGTGAGCGTGTGTGTGTGTGTGTGTGCGCGCGCGCGCGCGTGCGTGCACGCATGCATGCATGTGTGCTTGCCCTCAAAAAAGCATAGGGAGAAGTGTAGAAGGGTATTCACAATATTGCTAGAGCGGTTACTTCAGAAGAAAGGAGAATAGGGGTGACTTGTATGGTGGATTTCAGCTTTATATATAAGCATACTTCTCACTTAGAAACAATGAGCATAAATTTAAAAACAGTTTAAGTACTTCTAAACTGTACAAAATACACAGGCAGTAGATAGTGCTAATAAAATTTTATCTTCACATGGAAAAGCTTGCCCCCCACTTTGTGGCAGTGGGGATTAAATTATGGAATCTAGGCCTTGCGCTGGCAAGTACTCTACCACTGAGCTGTGTACCACTTTTTTTTTTTTTTTTACAATTTATTAATTATATATATATATATAGTGTTCTACTCACATGTACCCTGCACACCAGAAGACAGCACCAGATCTTACTATAGATGGTTGTGAACTACCATGTGGTTGCTGGGAATTGAACTCAGGATCTCTGGAAGAGCAGCCAGTGCTCTTAACCTCTAAGCCATCTCTCCAGCCCTCTTTTTTTTTTTTTTTTAAACCTTTTGAGGCAGGATCTAGGTTACCCAAATTAGTCTTGAACTTGTGATCCTCCTACTCCAGCCTCCTAAGTAGCTAGGGCTGTGGCCCTGCACCATTAGATCTGTATCTTATAGCTTTATAAAGTGCAGATTTTATATATATGTGTGTGTGTGAGTGTGTGTGTGTGTATGTATTCATGAGTTTCCTGTCATGAAATTTATTTTTGCATACAGTCTACCAATATAGAGTCAATTCTAAAGAAGACAAAAGTCCAATTCAGCATACAATTAAGAGTACTTTTTCAACATTCAGAATTATCAAGTAGTGCTTTTTAAAGAAATTATGTCAAATGACTACATTTGGGGCTGTTGTTTCCTTAATGTCACTAGATGATTATAGCTAAGACAGCAGTAGATTAGCACTTCTTACCTATGAGGTCTGCATTCTTGGGTTCAACTGGCCTCAGATGGCTAGTATTACTAGGCTGACAATGGTTGTAACTATTGAAGACATGTAGAGATTTTCCTTCTGATTAGTTCTTAAACAATACAGCAATAACAGCCACATACAGAATATCTATGTTGTGTTACGTATTAGAATTAATCCAGAGATGGCTTAAAGAATACAGGTTCTACTAAAGTACTACAAGATGGCTAGGCATGGTGCTACATGGCCTTTAATACTAGCACTTGGGAGGCAGAAGCAGGTGGATCTCTTTGAGTTCAAGGCCAACCTGCTCTACAGAGTGAGTCCTAGGACGGCCAGACTTACATAACAGAGAGAGCCTGTCTCAAAAAAAAAAAAAAAAAAGAAAGAAAGAAAGAAAAGAAAAAGAAAGAACTGTAGCATTCTACATTAGGGGCTTGAGAATCTGTGGAGTCTAGTGTCTCCAGAGGGTCTGGAACCACCTGAGGACAGTGCAGGAACCACTGTCACGCTGCATTCATGCCGTCAACAAATAAGCTAAAAAGTGAGAAGGAAGAGCGTAGGCAAAGACAATCTCAGATTCAGGGCAGGCCATTAAAAAAAATCAGTTGGATAGTCCAAATTTTTCTATGGGTATTTAAAATAATTGTGGCTTAAAATAGTTGTTTTCTCCCTTGGCTGTACTTTAAAGCCACCTGGGAACTGTTAGAGGCCTGGGCCTCGTGCTTGACTCCATCAGACAGATTCTCGGTGGGCCTAGGGCATCAGGGCTGCGGGAACTCCTCCGGAGTCTAAGGCGCAGCTGGACTGAGAGCTGATGCTCTGACAGGATCGATGTGACTTGCTAGCTTGAAGTATGTGTGTTGATTGTAAGAAAGCTATTTATGCTTCTTGCTAATGAGAGGAAGTGGGGACAGCATGCTGGTAGCTTATCTTAAATGTGGCTTAAATCCAGGAGTTGTGGCATGCTGCTGTCATAAATGCTACAGGAAAAAAAAAAAACGTTGACAGTTCCATTACTTTCAGAGGTAAGCAGATGCTCTTTGAAAACAAAATGATCAAACACAAGCTACAAGGAGAGGTAAATGTCACAATAGCGAAGAGCTGAGCCAATACCATGGCCTAGGATTTGGTATGTACCACTGTATAGGAACATGGCACTTGCCAACAACTTCTTACCTATTAAAAATTGACTGCAGGGCCTCCTCGAAACGCCGCAGGACTTTTGGTGGGGTTGGCCATTTCACATGCTTCCCATAGTCACTCATGTTCTTGACACCGTGGAAGCGTCTAGCTACCTCGTGGATGTACGACTTCACTTTATAGCGCCGGTAGTACCTGATTATTGTCAGAGCTGCTTTGGTCCTCTTGTACCGCATTCGGGCCAGAGTGCCGCGCCACACCTTGGTGACAGAGAAAGAAAACTGACAATGTTGCTGGCTGACTGAGTAATAAGTGACTTTGGCATTACAGATGATTCCCCTGCTTAACCAACTCAGCTGGCAACGCTGGGGGGTGGTGGCATATGCCAGAGGCAGGTAGATATCTGAATTTGAGGTCAGCTTGATCTACAGAGTAAGTTCCAGGACAGCCAGGGCTACACAGAAAAACCCAATCTTCAAAATTCAAAAACCAAAACCAAACCAAAACAAAATCAGAGACAAAGCCTGTCAATACACCTGCTGCCAGTAGATGGCGCTGTGAATCGTGGCATGTTCCCCCGCCCCCCAGCCACTGTGGTATTTAAAGGAGTTTTGTTTTAACTTTATTATCACGAAATGAAGAAAACCAAAATGCAAGTATCTGTAGATAGATAAATATTTTAGGAAAGCTGAAGTCAAGCAGGATGAGTCAGAGCCAAATGCCATAAGCAACTACGGTGCTTCAGGAAATGCAGCTTCACATAGATCACACACACGAGTGCTAAGCGGAATGCCACTTTGGGTTTGCAACAGGATTTACACAAAGCCTACGCTCCAGCTCTTCTTAGGCACAAGATACAGTCTGGAGGATTTAGTATATTCCAGGGGGGAAAGGGACAAAGAGATTATCAATCCCCTATTGAATTTTCTTGCCCATTTCAGCAGTCAGAAATTGATCAGACAAATTTGCCAAGCATCAAATAAGAGATGTTTACATTATTTTCAAGATCCTGTGTTCAGGTATTCCTATTTTGCAATCTCTTGAGCAAAGCTGAATTTAATGTAATCCTGACTGATCAAAGGCCCTTCCTACTCATTCTCTCAGTCACCAAATTTGCTTTCTTCCCTACTGTTTCCTTATAGGCCCTTTTCTGTTCTTTCTGCTGCAGTCTTTGTGACCTCCAATGACTAACCACTCTCCTTGCTAAAAGCTACCCCCAGAGCCCTTGTTATCCACTGCTGTGTCTTATTCACCCAGCCCAGTCCCTAGGTTGCTTGTATTATTTCTCTCCTTGTCCCTGACCTGAGGAGAGCAATGGTTTCAGCCCTGAATTCAAAGCCCGCAGTGTGGTTCTCTGGCCTCCCTCAGGTTTCCTGTGATCCCTCTGGACTCCCCCACCTGTGCTTCCCAAGCGTCTTGAGACACCTCTGCACTGGCTCCTTTATTTAGTTGTTCTATGGCTGTCCTCCTGAAGGCTCTGAGCGCTCACTGTGCGCTTGCTGGGAGTGTTCTCCCTGCACGTCCTTCGCACTGCGCGTGCGCACAGATTTGTTTGCATACCCCGTAGGAGGAGGTTATCAAGAGAGCCCAGTGGGTCAAGAAAAACCGCAATACATAAGGGGAAACATGCCGTGTGAGCAACGTGTGTGCTAGGAATCTAGAGTTCACATATCAATAGTACTAGAAGACAACGAGGCAATGAAAACCATCTCGCTCTCTCACGTGGCACCGGTACAGCAACCCTTTTTAGTCTCAGCGGCTTCTTCCTGTAGCCGAATGTGCTGTGCAGATGGCAGTGCTACGCCCCCACCCAAGTGCTAAAATAAAGGCCCCTTCTCTGGTATCTCGAGAAGCCAAAGGAACACAATTAGAGGGTGGAAGTGTGTGATTCAATTTCTTAGACAAACCACACTTTTAAAGTTTCATACTGTTTGTCGCTTTGCTTTTCAGTGGGGAGGAAATTAAGATTCTCTGGTGCCCACTGCTCACTCGTTAGACAAAATCAATTTTTTAATTTCCAAGAAACATTTTATAAAGCTCTTCATTAAAACAGTTTCGGTGAGTCTTTAGAAAACATTCCAGAAGTGTTTTTTAAGGATAGTTTTCATTTGTTCATTTGTGTAGTTGGTTTTTCTAGGGTTTGGATGGTTGAAAAAAAAAAAAAAACAGTACAAAAACCGCTTAGAATAAAAGATAGTAACTCTTTCCCTGGCACCTGACCTGAGTCCGCACCCAGCATGCGCATTCTCTACAAACTATCTTCGCTGCTTTGTCTGAGACCTATTGTCTTACTTGTAGATAATATACACATACCGTTCTGTTTAAATTGCAAACACTGGGCATTTACCTGTCTCACTCACTTCTGTCATTTCAATAGCTGTCATAACATTTTCAGTGTTTACTACATGAAACGTACATTGAGTAATCCACACACATGATTGCATTATATTACATATGCTATGAAATGGGCTTATCATTGTAAAAGGGAGTATGGCTAGTCTCCCATGACCTTATAAATTTGCTTTTCCTCGTCGTTTAGAACTACAGTAAGATTTCCCTGAACTATTTTAACTTTTACCAAATGTCTCATAGGCCCATCAAGTGGCTACTGACACTTTTCAGATTGGCAGGCTCATCCACAGAATCTTGTTTCCTTCTCCCAAGTGTAGGGATTTCAGATGTGAACCAGGTAAAAGAATTTTAATAATCTGAGGTCTAGAGCAGGATCTGGAGTTCAAGGCCAGGCTAGGTTACATAGTGAGGCCTTATCTAAAACTATATTGGTATTTTAAGAATGAGATTCTGTTTTAAGAAAAAAAACAAACAAACAACAGGAAAAAGTTAGGAAGGAAGTTGTTAATCCCACCAAAAGAGAGTAAAGGCCACCATCCAAAATTAGCCAAATTATAATAAGCTTTATTATATGTGCACAATATAGCTTGTCAGGAGACTGCCTCTACCAAAATATGAGATTTTAGACGCCAGGCCCGAGCAGAGGAGAAGCAGGTTTTTACAGCCCCCAACTATAAGGCTAGGGGATTTCAAAGGGAATGTTGGCTATGTAGGAACTTGGCAGAACATCTTATCTTATGGGGGTGGAGGTCAGGGTTTATAGGGTGAGGAACAGGTAAAATTCTAGAAAATGGGTCAAGGCATGGTTAAACTCAAGTTTTACAGTAAACATAAATGAACTTATTTTGACCTTGTAACAAAATAACTACTGATCTTAAGATGGAGTCGTGCTGGCTCACCAGAAGAGGTCCCAAGTGGGACCAGCTGGATAATAGAGAACATGTCCAGGTTAACTGGAAGGGAGAACACGGAGAGGAGAGCCACAGGACAGGGACAGCAGCCTTTAGGACAGAGGGAAGGCAGGAGTACCCTACAGGAGCAGGGCACCAGGGCAGTAGTGAGCTCACCCTGCCTATTTAGGTGCCGAATCTCTACACAGCAGCCAGTGATCCTTTAAAATTTGCCAGAGCATGTCACATCCCTGCCTGTCCATGCTACTCAATAAAAGCCACAGTCCTCCAAAGGCCACCTGGTACCTCCTTCCTTGCCTGTCCTCATCTTCTACTGTCCTTCTCCCTGGCTTGTCCCTGCTGTACCCTGAACTAGCTAGGGACCTTCACTTCAGGCCCTTCATGCTGGCTATTCTAGCATGAAGATCTTCCTCCAGATGCCACATGGGTGACGTTCTTATCCTGTGTATTTGTTCAGCCGTCACCATCCTGTTGAAGAGTTCAACTTGTCCTTCTCTCCTCTCCTGGTACTTGACTCCCCTCTGCCCATGTTCAGCTTCTTCTCTTCCCCCAGCTCTTAGTTCTTTCCAATACATTGTGCCACTGACTTGCTGACTTCTCAGTCTCCCCACTAGAAGCCAGGCTCTACTAGACCAGAGATCTGTCTGTTCACTGCTGTGTCTTACTGCTATGACAATGCCAAGGATGCTGCTGTAGTCACCAAGGAAGATGCTCACCCTTGCTTGCAGAAGATTCCATTAAAAGTACATTGCTCCGCCTAACTAGATCCCAGAAGAGGACATTGCAGCCAGCCCTGAAGAGACGTGATAAGCTAGGGTCAGATGGAAGGGGGGGAGGTCCTCCCCTATCAGTGGACTTGGAGGGGGGCAGGGAGAAGATGAGGGAGGGATGGGGAGAGTGGGAGGGAATGAGGGAGGGGGCTACGGCTGGGACACAAAGTATATAACCTGTGATTAATATAAAAATAAATAAAAAACGAACAAACAAAAAAGTACATTGCTCCTATTTCACAGCATCTCACTTTTCCTCATGTATGACTTTCTGTACCACGCCTGTCACTCATAAGCCCTTTCTTCCATTTGCTTGGGACTCTGTTTTGTGCCAGTAGCATTCCTTGGGTATTTGGGATCTTGGCTATTTACACTGAAGACAGCCCATTTACAAGCTTTGTTCATGAGCTTTATGGATGGTGGACTTCCCTGAGGTGGCTGTGGACTAACCATTTGTGAGGGACTCTGGTCTGTAAATATCGCAGAATGTGTTTTCTTTGCTACTATGTTTCTGAGTAAGGGAAAGACAGGGAAGGTTCGTGTCTTTCTCTCTGGTATCTACTCTATCATTTACTATCCTTGGATTCAGTATTGTGTCTGACCTTCCCCTGAGTCTGGTATCCCCAAGCCCGGGACTTGTCTGAGTCAGTGTCTTTGGATAGTAAACTTGGTGCCATCTGAGGGAACAGGACTGAGGGAGTCACCAGCTTTTCGGTGACAGAGAGGAACCCTGGCAGTCCTCTCCTTTTTTTCTTCCCAGTAGTCTCTTCTTGGTCCCTCTCACCCCTCTATAGAGAAGGCACCTGCTTCTTCCCACAGCTCTGGGAGATGAACTAGTGGCCTCTGCTGTTTGCAGATGCTTGGATTGCTCCATCTGCTTGGGGGAATTACCTCTTGTTCACTTCCAAAGGTTGTTCCTGTCTCTTGTCTGCTGTCTTGTGCACCATGGATCTGCCTGTCCTTGTGGCTTTATCTAAGCTTTAGAACTGCTTTGCTGTTTGGGGGCTGGGGGTAGGGAGAGGGAAAGATATAAGCACAATCTCTGCCCACAGCCACGAGGTTCCCAGCACTGTCTGGATGCTACGTTTTCCTTTGGTTCACACTTCTTCACTGGTCAGGCATTTCACAGCAACATCCAGCACCATTACAGGTCAGTCCTGAACCTTTGCTTTAGTTCAGAAGAGGCCAGCTTTCCTCTCTCCATCCGTTCTAGTTGTCATGGGCACTGGGCTTTCCTGTCTTATGGTTAGTACAAATCACCACCTCATACCTTTCTAGTGCTCTCTGGCGTGGGTATTCTCTTGGTTCCCACAGCTAGAATTCTTCAAAATATCCCGGGACAGGTTTTTGTTTTGTTTATTTGAGACAGGGTTTCTCTGTGTAGCCCTGGCTGTCCTTGAACTCAGAGATCCACCTGCCTTTGTCTCCCAAGTGCATGTCACCACTGTCCAGTCTAGGGACAGTTTTTAGAAGACCCCTCCCCATTTCTGCACTCAAATTGCCCATCTAGTTACTGTGACAGGTCATATCTGTTAAAGAATGGCAGTGGGAGTGGGTAAGAGAACACATTTAAGGACCAGGCTGAACTTTGAGCAAACCGTAAAGCACATATAATTTACCGTTGCTACTCACATACTCAACCCAATTTGGAATGTGACAGTTGTATCTAATTTGGCCCCTTCTAAGAGCTGTTTTAAAGGGATTTTAAAAATTAATTTCTTGGTTGGCATACCAGAAAGTGGGTTTCACCGTAGTATTTTTGTACGCACACAGCATTGTACTTTGTTCCTGCCCATCCTCCACTGCCCTCTCCTAGTTCCTTCACTGATCCCCTCCTCCCCCAACATAGTCTCTTCTGCTTTCATGTCACATATATCCTATTGTTCTCCCAGGAGTTATTTTAAAGCAAGGCTCAAAGACAGCAAAATATTCCTCCTTCCCTTAAAATATCTCTTTAAGGAACAAAATTAATTAAAAAAAATCTGCTATAATATCTCTTTAAGGAACAAAATTAATTAAAAAAATCTGCTAAAATATCTCTTTGAGGAACAAAATTAATAAAAAATTAAAACTACTTTTATTAGAATTGTTAGTATGTATCCAGTAGACAAAAATCTAGTGGATACAATTCCAGTTTTTAGTATGATTTCTGCAACAAAGTCCCTCCGTATTATATTCAAACTATCAATGTTTCAAGATGACCTATGGGAAATCTAAGAAGCAATGAGGTAACTAAATCTTCCAATAAACAAATGTAAAACCATTAAGAAAAAAAAGGAGACAGAAAAGTACATGTGAATGGTGATCATGCTAAGCTATCCTTGCCATGGTGTGAGGTGAAGGGTCTGCCTGGTAGAATATAATTTGGAAATGATCATCCGGGGTAGAGATGGCTCTACCTCATACCTTTCTAGTACTCTCTGAAGTGGGTATTCTCTTGGTTCCCACAACTGGAATTCTTCAAAATACTCAGGGATAGATTTTATTTTTTTGAGACAGGGTTTCTCTGTGTAGCCCTGGCTGTCCTGGAACTCACTCTGTGGACCAGGTTGGCCTCGAACTCCCTCCCAAGGGCTGGGATTAAAGGTGTGTTCTTTAAAGGGATTAAAGGGCAAAGTGTTTGACACTCAAGCATGAGGACCCAAGTTTGAATGGCCCACGTAAGGCCAGATGCAGAAGCACAGACAGCTGTAGCCTCAGCATACCTACAGAGAGAAAGAAGGCAGATCCCAGAAAAACCTGGGCACCTGCAGGCCAGCCAGCCTGGTCCACACACAGCACACACACACACACACACACACTTGGGCACACAGAGTGAAATAAAAAAAAACAAAAAAAGAATCTGTTCTTGAGCTGTGGTAACTGTCTGGACCACTAGGCAGTCAAGTACCTGAGGCAGGAAGCTTCTTTTTGTACTTGTATGTCTCATGTACAGCCTTGCCCAGATCTTTTATCTGACACTTGTGTGCAGACCACTACTGCTCATTCATGACTCCAGCATGGCGGCGACAGGATCTGACGATTTCCTTGCAACTCTAACTTCAGGAAGGAACCACTCTTTTGATCAATTACTGCTAGGGGGACATCTCAACATTAACCCCATCAAAACCCAAGTTACAGTTATTTCGCAGACAAAAGAAAACAAAATTGCTTCAGTTAACAGGCTTAGACATTCTGCAGGACTGATATCAGGGCTCTGTCTTGTTCAAAAGTAAACCCTCTGTGGAGCTGTACTGACATGACTACTTGCTTTGGTTTGGCTTTAGTTTCCTCAAAGCAAAAGCACAAAATTGATAATTCACCTTTACAATCTCTCAGGTCAAGGCTACCTCTAGACTGCTTTCTGATAGAGAATTATAGTGTTTTGGTCAAGTCTTATGAGTTTGAAATGATCCAAAGCTGTGTCTTGGGATGTTTCAACTTTGTCTCCTTAAAGAAAAAAAAAATACCTACTACATCTTTGTGTCAGTTGCTTACAGAAGATCTCAGTTTTTGAATAGTTTCCTAGATACTCAAAAACTCAGAACCAGCCAAAGGTACATCTTTCTTCTGCAGAGGTCACATAGTGAATTCTGAAACAGGCTTTTTGCAATGTTCCTTTTAAAAGGGGTTAAATAGGCATTAAGTTTGGAAAATCTGTACACTGAAACTCCTATTTTGGAATTTACAACTCACATTAGCATATTAGATGCCCTGAGATAGTCTAGACACATAAGCCTATCATATACATTATATTATATTTATATTTTTAAACACATACTTGACTACAGATATTTCTGTATATAGACACCTCACTTTGAACACAATTAGGATGCACTGCTCTAAAACATGGTAGTTTGGCACAGTGAAAGAAACCAAGACAAACAAATGCAGGAAGGCTTTCTGCCCTCCACCATCAAAGCTTACTGTAAGCTTATAAAAAAGACACTTTTTCTTCAACTGAGTAAATGCTTAGGAAGCTGCACCAACATTTTCTAAGTTTTATAGCTGTGTTATAGTTGTGGAAGAGAATGTCCTCATTTTTAGGAAACACACAATGAAGTATTATTATTATTATGGTTTTTCAAGACAGGATTTCTCTGTGTAACCCTGGCTGTCTTATAACTCACTCTGTGGAGCAGGTCAATCTCAAACTCACAACAATCCACTTGCCTCTGCCTCCTGAGTGCTGGGATTAAAGGTGTGTGTCACCACAGTTCGGCTTACAATTTAGTATTATAAAGAGACAGAATATTTGGAATTCTCCTTAAATAGCCAAGCATATATGTGCACAAAAAATCTGTGTATAGCAATGTGTCTCTCTGTGTGCATGCTTACATAGATATACACAAAAGGACCCCAAAACAAGAATGACGAAGCAAATATAGAAAAAACATTTAACACTTGGGGCAGGTACATACACAGAAATTCTTTATATTAACCTTATAAATGTTCTATAAATTTATAATTATCTCAAAATAAAACAAATTAAAATTATTTTAAGTGATAGAGAAGAACAAATTGAAGAATGTATTTCTAACAAATTTCCCATAAGTGAAATGATCTTTGTATATGTATATGTACACACACACACACACACACACACACACACACACACACACACTTGCATTTGAATTAGTAGGCCAGTTAGGCTCAGCAGGTAAAGGTGCCTTCTGCCAAGCCTGCTGACTTGATTTTGATCTCTGAAACACACATGGTGGGAGGAGAAAACAGACTTCCAAAAACTGTTCTGTTTTCCACACTTGTACAATGGCTTACATGCACCCACAGACATAAACACACATATAATAAATACACAAAAACTTAAAGTTGAAACAGTGAGATCCAAGTGTCATTTTTCTATGCTTTCTGAATACAGGTGGGGGTATATGCAGCAAACTGAAAATGATATTGGGTGTTTGAGTATGTAAATGAGCCTATGCTAATTAAACAAATTGGACATTAAGAATGCTAGCATAATGTTTTCTTTCTTTCTTTCTTTTTTCTCTCTTCCTTTCTGTTTTTTTGAGACAGGGTTTCTCTGCGTAGCCTTGGCTGTCCTAGACTGGCTATGTAAACCAGGCTGGCCTGAAATACACAGCAATCCACCTACCTCTGCCTCCCTGATGCTGGGATTAAAGCCACACTTCGCTGGCTAAGCTAATTCTTATTTACTGTATTCTGGAGTTATACATAGAGTATTACAAAGGGTTATACTCATACTGAGCCACATTAGAATCTGAGGAGAAAGGGCAAAACAAAACAAAACAACAACAAAAAACCCAAAAAACAAAAACCCAAAACCCCAAGAATGTAGATCTTGCTTTTATTTAAAATTCCGATCTTTTGTTTACGGACCCCACCATTGATTTGGAGTTTTAAAACTATTTTGATAAAAATAATGTACCTTGATTAAGTTCTTGACACCACCTTAAATTTTATATCAGTGGACTGTCTTACTCATCTAACCCTAGTCCTTACATAAGAACTCTCTAGATTCATCAGGTGGCAGACTGAGGGAAGGAGAAAGTGCCAGGATGTGCCGGACTCTGTATAAGGTGATTTACATATCATTTAATTCTCTTAGTGGTCTAAATAGGCAGATGTTTTGTGCACTGTACTCTGGATCTTACAGCAAATACTGAAACTGTATCTCAGGCTGTCGAGTTCTGAGAACTGATCATAGTGTCTGCTGAAGGAGTCAGTGCGAGCAAGGGCAACACACAACAGGCCAGCGCTTGTCATTTGGCTTCTGAGAACAAGGCCTGAGCCTTCTGTGACACTCAACAGGAGTGTGGGTTTTAAACACAGCCCAGTCTATATTCTTCATGTGAAGGCAGACAACCCCCAACTCACAAAGTCTGGACTGACATCCTCTCTTTCTAGGGCACAAACACAACTTTCACTGCACTGCTTTCATGAGAAGGGGGCTTACAGTGTTGTGATGAAGACAAGGGCAGAGATGAAAAGGTGTTCATACACTGCAGCTAAGGCACGGACCACAAAGTCATGGTTTATTGGCAAGCCACATATCTCAAGAATTTTGGCTTAACTCATAAGGGCATTTTGTTGTTGTTGTTGTTGTTACTTAGGGCCTTCTTCATGATGTTCTAATGGATTGCTATGAGGAATTACACAGCAGAGTCAGGGTTTTCATAAGAGAGTGAACTTCACTTTGGCAAATGGTTTCAATAAATGGAAATATATAATTTAAGTTTTGGCACTGTAAAGAGTTCACTAAATAATAGCTGAACGAGTTCCACTTAGCACTCATTTTAAAAGTTAACTAAGAATTAACCATGAACATCATTTTGGAAAAATATGATATTTGAAACTGGTAATTGTTTTAGTTCTCAGCATACAGGCTCAATGAGATATCAAGTATTCATCATGAATAATTTATTTTTAATAGGAAAAACCAAACAACATTTACTCTATGACTAAAGGCATGAGAGTTAGATTCTGGCAATAATACTAACAATCTTTCAGGAAACTTCAGTTTCCACATCTAAATATCAGTTATATTTCTATTACTGTTTTAGTTGGAGAATACTTTGTATCTTTATAAAGCACTGGCATTTAGATTATTTTCTCTCTCAATCTTTTCTGAATTGTAAAATATTACGGCATCCAGAGATAGATGTACCTAGACACTGTGGAGGTCTTTTCCATTCTATAAGCCTTTGTCAAATGCCTAGGGTTCAGGTGGCTTCTGGAAGGAGCACAAAGGAAAAACAAAACACCCGTGTTACCTTAAAAAAGATCCAGCATTCCTGAGGTAACTGGAAACAACTAATTCCTCAAACCAAGCCTTTAAAAATGGAAGTGTATTCATGTATGCCCAGTCTTATCCTAAGTTTATTTCTTATTTTTCTGATGAATTATTAATAAGGGAAATAAAACAGCACATTTACAATAAAGTCAAGATTAAGTCCTCTTAAAATGCCCATCCTTAATTCATGTCAGATGCCTAGCACAAGACCAGTGCACCGTTTTTCATCACTTTCCTAGGCCACGGCACAAGAGACCTTTGAGATGACATGTTCTCATTACCAGGGCTGGTGGTAGACTCCCTAGTTTACCGTCAGCTTACAATGAAGAACCTGAAGCCTCTCCCTGCTGAGCAAGACATATCCACGCAGAGCCCGTCAGGGAGCTGTCCACCTGAGCAGTGCTGGACTTCCTAGCAGCACCCTTGCTCTGCTCTGCTGGACAGTTTATTCGATGGTAGCCTTTTAAAGGGATTTTTAGTAGAAAGCAGTAATACTGTAAGGATAGGCATGGTGGCACACACTTTTAATCTTAACACGCAGGAGACAGAGGCAAGCGGATCTCTGTGAGTTCAAGGGCAGTCAGGGCTACATGAGACCCTGTCTTGAAAAAGAGGTGGAGTCGGCAAGTGCACTTCATGATGACAGTTTCAAGAAAATGTATCATGTATTTTGACTACATATGGATCTACATATGAGAAAGACATGTTATTTGTAAAGACAAAAACATTGGCTTCTTTCACTTAGCTTGTGATCTCTAGTTTCATCCATTTTTTGGCCAATGAGATCATCTCATTCTCTATAACTGATTACATTCTATTGTGTGTATATGCCACATTTTCTGTGGCTGTTCTTCTGTTATGGACACTAGGCTAACTCTGTGTCTCTACTACTGAGGATAATGCCTCAGAGAACATGAACGGGCATCTCTGTAGCCTGGGCTACATTAAACTCTGTCTCAAAACAAATAAAACACAAAGCAAAACAAAGCAAAAAGTAAAGCTAGAACTATAACCTTATACTTGCAATTTTGAAAAATCCTATTGTTTATTTCTTCCTGAAAAAATGTTCTATAATGTATTTCTGAAAATTGGGGTTTTTTATTTACACATGAAGAACATAAAATAATGCTAACAAGCATTGATTTTTCAAGCAACTTCTATTACTGCTGCAACTATCACTTTACATATAAATTCATATTTTATCAGTCATTTGTAATTCCTTTTTGTAATCTGTGCATTTCTTTTATCTGTTTCTTTTGCTTTCAATTTCCTCTTGATTTGTGTGGGGTCTTTACAAATGCGGATCATCTTGTCATTCATGTTTTAAGTATTTTTCCAGTAAATGTGTTGATACTATTTATGTTATACTGCCTTACAGAAGAAGTCATTACACCTTTAAAAATGAAGTCAGGTGTATTCATTTTTCTCTTACATATATATATTTCCATACAAAACTGAGGTCAAACAATAATAACCAAATGCTCTGTAATGCTTTCTGTTTTTCCATGTGATCTAATACCCACTACACAATGGTTCTGGATGGCCCCTGTTGTGAGCTATTACTAGTGTTTTCTTTCTTTGCAGTTATAAATAGCATTATCATCATACATAAATTCATGTGCACAAACGGTTCATAATGAGGTTTCTGACCTAGAATTGTGTTTTCAGAAGTACTCATTTCCGAAACCAAAGAACAGGAAATATATTTGGGGCATGTTTAAGTCATAGATCAATAAATTTTTATTCATAAATTCTTAGTTTGAACAACAGTGTTCTGTCAATAAAGTTACAGAGAATTGGCTAAACTGATATTATTACAGTGATTAAACTACATTAACTATAGTGTTATTCAATTAAAAACTTTGCTACCCATTTGAAGCATTTTTCTTTCCATTTTCAGATGTGTGTATATGCATACCTGCATTCATGTGTGAGCACACATGATGAGGGATGTGCATGTGTGAGATATCTAGTTCATGCAGAGATTCATCCTTAACTGTTCTTTTACTTTATTCATTGATGCAATGTCCCTCAGTCAAACTCAGAGCCTATGACATGGCTAGACTCCCTAGTGAGCCTGCTCTGGGTGCCTTCAGCAGCTGGAATTCCAGGTGGGCGTCACACCCTCCTAGCATTTTATATGGGTTCTGAAGATCCAAACTCTGGTCCTCAGAGACCACTAAAAAAATCTCCCCAGCATGCCCCACACTGTTTTCAGACAGGGTCTCACTGTGTAGTTCAGGCTGGCCTCAAACTCAGGATCCTCCTGCCTCTGCTTCAGGAGTGCTGGGATTATAGGCTTATATCTCCATGTCTGGCTTGAAATTTTTCTTTTGAAAACTGTTTCTTCATTCTATTTTTTAAGCCATTTCATTCTTAAATTTTACATAGTAACTGCAAGACTTTTTGTAGATGAACTAAGATAGCCTTTTATATTTACTAAGACTGTATTTTGCCTTTCACTATATCCTTGATATAGTTATTAGTTAATAACAATAAAACATGACAGAAATTTTACTCGGTGTTTTTGGAGAAAATAAAAACAAAATAAAACCCCACCATTCCTGTGTCTTCTGAAACTGTCCAAGGATTTAGTAGTGTCCCCTGGAACAGTAAGCTGGTTTGCTGAAACTGCCAGCCACCATCATGCCACCACAAGAGGGCACCAGATGGAGCAAGGAGGTGGTATTCTCCATGTGGTCTGAACTACAATTTTCTGTTTCCGCAGCTCCACAGGAATGGTGTAGTGTGGTATGCTTTGAGAATTAAGACCTTTAAGTGTCTGGGCAGGAACTGTCAACCTCTGGCATTCTCAATCATTTGGTTGCTGCTGTATTTAGAAGTGTTGTTCTCGGTCTAAAATCAAGTATGTGTCCATAAAATGATTTCGTTTTTCTTAAGATGTAAGGTACAAGGGGATGGGAGGACTTATGGCCAGGTCTTTTATCTCATGTTTACCCCCAAGAATGGTAGCTGGCAGTGTGCATTCTACAGATAATCCGTAATTTAAGAGTGTGGCATGCCTGTAAGGACTCTAGATTCTTGGAGCAAAAATGAGTTGTCAGCTACAGCTGATGGACACTATAAAAGTGAACCCACTGCTATGTGAGTGGGCAGGATGCTAATTACCTCCCTTCTGGTCAGGCACTAAGAAGGGCTAATAGCAAATCTTCATGAGAAATCTCTGTGAACCAAGTGCAAAACAAATCACTGAGAAAAAGAACGCCACTGAGAAATAAACAGAAAGAGGAACTGATACAGATATACAGATGTGTGTGCCCACATAATAAAATTATTTGATTACAGAAGAGGTAAGCTGTAGTGGAGACTCTTCTGCAGTTAACACACCAGCCAAACCAGTAGTTTCATGCAAAGTCAGGTACACCAATCTCAAATTCAGACAGCCTTTCCAATAAACACCAGCACTAAACTGCCTATAGCTATTTCTGTATGTGCTCCAAAGAAATATCTTAGGATCATCAAAATCTACCTCCCTTTTTGGTTTCCCCCCCTCGACTGCTTGTGATGAATATTTCATGGACTGCCATAGCTGCCCTCAGGTGTCCTTACAGAAAACTAAACCCAAACCTAAGCTCCAGCTGCCACCCTGCACAGAGAAACCCTGCTGCATTGAGCCTTGAGGAAACAGACGTGGGCAAGGTCGTGGGCGTGCAGACACAGCCAGGGTGCTGCATGAAAGGCCTTTAAATGATCTTCCTGTCCAGTCTCTTTGCTTTAGTCCCCTTTTTCTTTGTCCTAGGGCTAGGTCAGATCATGCCATTCTTTAGGCCTCCTCAGAGAGGTCCTTGCAGACCACCCTGGCTATATGCATCCTGGTCCCATGAGACTGTCCTTCACAATAACCTGCTTTTTTAGTTTTCTTTATTAACATGTTTTGTTTCACTCTTTGGCTAGAATGTATGTTCCACAGAGACAAGGTCTATTTCTGCTTCATTCAGGGCTGTATTTTCAAAAAGTGCCTGGTGGTTAAATATGTGTGTTAAATTAATCATTATCGGCCTGAATAAAACAAGTGTATTTATTATACATGAGAGTTACTTGTGTGAGAATAGGTCATATGGGAGTCTGACCTGCAAGGAGGTCTCAGTAATTGTGGGGTTATCAGAACTTGGAAGGAAGAATTTGTCACACAGCCATGAGGAAGGGCCAAGCCACTCAGAAATGCTCAGGACAGCAGAGACTTGGCAGCGGTCCCCTGCTAAGTAGTGGAGAACTTCAAGAGCAGTGTTGATGGCCATAGTTCGACAGCAGTCTAGCATGGATAAACATTAACTGGAAAGACAACTGGCCACCAAGAGAGCTGACAAACGGAAAAGTCTGGGTTTCGGCGAGTATTCCTTTCAAAGCAAAAGGATTTCATTAAAAATGTAAAACCTCCATCCTAAGCTGGTTCCCAGTGATAAAACACAGATATTCTAAATTAAGTGCCTGCTTTCCTGTTCATTTCAGTTTTAGGACTTTTTTTTTTCGACAAAATTCTGCACCCAGTGTCATTCATCAAGTGACTAAGGAACATGCACATTCCTCTCCTCTCTTTGGAAGTGAAATGACTGAGGAAAAAGCCCAGGAGCTCTACTGTGTATTGTTCCTGTCTTCACCGGCCTGTGAGAAAAACAATTTCTTTTATCACTTGAATGAAGAGAATAATAGAGGTTGTGTCTGTGCATTGGGGGAAGGAGCTGGGAATTCTATAAGACCAAAATGAACAAAAATTATTTACTAGCTCTCTTCTGGTTCTGAAATTAATAACCACATCATGAACCTAAGTTACTGACCAGACCTAAACTTTATATGACTCAATGAACATTTATAATTAAAATTGCGTAATTAAAAATATTTATTTATTTATTCTTCTTATGTCTTTTATTTCCATGTTTTTAAAAATAAAGTTTACAAAATTAAAAAATTATATTAAATTAAACTTATTTTAAAATTCTGATCCAAAAGAGAAGCCATCTTTGGGTTAGACTAGATGAGCTAGCCCTCAAATGCCTTCAGCAGAAGTGACAAGAGAAGACATGGCCATGGACAAAGCCCTGGCTCTATTATAGATTCTGTGGGAACTTCTGCGTTGCTCCCCTCTGGAAAGGTGACCCAACAAAGGTGTCCTTCCAAAGGGACAGAAAGTCCTTGCTTTTTCAGGGCTATAAACTTCTAAGAGTCATGACGTTGCAGCAACAGGTAGCCCATGGAGTTTTAAAAGTTTCCACGCAGCCTGGTGTGGTGACACATGCCTTTAATCCCAGTACTCAGGAGGCAGAGGCAGGCAGATCTCTGTGAGTTCAAGGCCAGCCTGGCTTACAAAGTGAGCCTGGGGCAGCCAAGACTACACAGAGAAACCCTGTCTTGGAAAAAAAAAAAGCTTCTATGCTTCTAAACTTTAAAAATCATGGAGCAGTGTTTTAACCATCTTCTCATTTGGGAATATATTTATTGGGTTAGACCAAAGGCCATAACAGTCATAGCTCTGTAACCATAAAGCCAGAGAAAAACATACTTTCAGTAAATAATTTTCTTTTCTACATGCCTGTTGCCGACTTAGACTTAGTCACTGTTATCTTCAAACATACTGTGACGGGCCATGCTATACAGCCCACCAAGCACAGACTTCTTCCTTCCTGTCCTTCATGAGTGACCTGCTGATGTGACCTACTTTTAGCTAATGGGATGTTCGGGGACATGACCCAAAGAAATATGCTTATGTCAGCCTTGTATTCTCTATGAAAAGAACACGGCCCTAAAATCCACTAGCTTCAGAAATATGAACCACACATGGCACCAACCTGTATGTAGTTAAGACACCAGACACAGAAAGAAGCAACTTCTGTTACATGCACTAAACTCTAGGGTAACACAGTGTGTGTGAGCAATGGATTTTAAAAGATGGCTTCTTTCTAATCTCTGAAATCTGCCACCTCAGTTGGGAGAAGTTTGCAGATCTGATGGCAGAAGCTGGTTTCCCTACCTGGTTTCCATTTTTATTGGATATTTCCAAATGTAAAGGAAGTCAAGATTCTTATACCAGTTTGAATTTGAGAATCTAGGATGAGACCATGTAAAGGAATTCAGTATGTGCAATGATCGTTTCTCTCCTTTATCTTTTCTGCTTCTTATAATGTGGTTGACAGGAAATAGGATGGTGTATGCTTGGTGGGAAAAATGCCATTTCTTTACAAAACAGCACAATACAGGGCAGTTTCTACTGTGTCAATTTATAAGAACTTATTTTTTTTTTAACTTGGGAGGCACATGGAATTGCAAAACATCTCAATTTAATTCAACTATTCCATAGATAAGAACAAACACTCTCTACACTGCAGACTGCAGAAGGCTGAAAGGGCAAGCATTGTTTATCTAGTAGATTCAACTCACTTTTAAGAGAAATGAATCTCCTTAGGCCTTTCTGTCTAATTTTGCTAGACTGGGTTCTAGAAGGATAGTGAGGAATCCCACATGTGAATTTACAAGTGAAAACTATTCTGTAAATTCTTTGCTAGGTAAACAGACTGAAGGCAGCTGGTTTGCTGAACAGCACTGAAGAAAATATTGACCCAGGTGACACATCCAGATGTTTCTGACCAAAGGAGTTATACGACAGTATTTATAGGCTGGCCTTCTTGGAGATGGTTGACATTAATACTGTACATATTTTACAGTATTAATAAATCAGTCCAAGAGTTTATATGATTAAGGCTTTTAACACAGGCTGACTATCCTGGATTATCTACCCTAAATGTAGTCACATAATTCCCAAGGAAGTGGCAGCGGGAGAATTGATGGTGCAAGAGTAGACAGCACTGTATCCGTGAGGGTAGTGGCAAGAATAGAGACTGGAGTCATATGTACCCACAACCTACAGAATGGTGGTAGCTGTCAGAAGCCAGAAGAGGCAGAGGGTTATTTCCTTCACCACCTTTGAAGAGAGCACTATCTTGTTAACAGCTTGTTTTGGCTCAGTATACTGAATTAAAACTTTCTTCTAAGCCAGGTACAGTGGCGCTGCTTGTAATCCTGGCACTTGGGAGGCAGCGGTAGGTGGATCTCCGTGAGTTTGGGGCCAGCCTGGTCTAGAAAGTGAGTCCAGGACAGCTAGGGCTACAGAGAAAACCTGTCTCAGAAAACAAAAAACAAAAAGCAAACAAACAAAAGGACTTTCTTCTAGAACTGTGAAAGAATACATTTCTGTTGTTTTAAATGACCACATTTATAACAATCATTTCCAGTAGGCCTAGGCACTAATTCACATGGTTATATAGCACAGCTATGGCAGTAACTTGATACAAATCCAGATCAGCAGTTAGTATTAGCAATAATAGAAAGCGGAGTGCTTAAGAGCACGCAAACTACATTGAATAGGCTAACTCATCTAACACTTGTAACTGCACTCCTAAGTACAGTCTCATTTCTCTCTTACACATGAGAAAACTGAGCCACACATGATCTAAACATGTCCTGTGGAGCTGTGGATGAAAGCCAATGCCTTATGGTAGACTAAAGTGAAGAACTACCTGTGACAAGAAAGAACTGCAGTGCAGGCCAAAAATCAGCAAGAGGCTCATGATTCTTCAACTTTAAGACTTTTTTTTTCCTCAGTAGGGAATAATTCTTGCACATACTAATTATCTCGCTTGGTATTGTTAAGGGGTCTCAGTTGAATGTACACAAATAGCTCTCAAGTACTCACTAGTTTCTGTGCTTTCATACATAATCCAGCTCAGTAGTAAGAAACAGATTGCACAGGCGCTATGCTGGTGGCCTTGTGTGGAACCCAGTCATATATCAGGCTGCCATCCCCTCAACTACTGCTAACTTAGTTGAAGATATGAGACCAGTGCACAGAGTTAATAGATGGCTTAAGATTTAAACACTGGGCAAAGAGTACAGAAATTATAAAACACAACACGCAGGGTTTTTTTGTTTCTTTGTTTTTTGCTTATCTAAATTCTTATAAATCACATAATTGAGTAAGAGACTCTCTGTCCTGACTCTTTATGACATATTTTAGGGACATTCACACCTTCAGGACACTCTCAGGGGTCACACAATCACTAAGATGTGTACTTCTTGCTCACTCAAGAAAGTAAGTATCAACTTTAAAGACATGGTCTTGACTCAATCCTACTTATAACTCACAACACACAATTTATCAGTAACAGATTCCCTATACTATACTCACACCTTTGACAGATGTGGCTCTTCCAACTCTATAATTAACAGATAAAAGTGAGGATGAACTAAAGCCTAAATCCTGCAGGCAACATCAGGCTCATGGGCCTTACCTTCCACTGAATCCACCATCTTAGTCTGACAAATGACAACCAGTGGAGAGAAGTAGAGATGGCTATTTAGATGTTTTCACTGGGAGGACTATGGTGGGGGACAGTATCATCTGAAGAACACCTGGTGGTGAGATACAGGTATATCCGCAGATTCAGTAAAGTGGGACAATGACCCATTTCACGACAGGAGAGGAGATGCAATTGGTTGAGTGAGATGCTGGAAGACTCTGCTTTTAATCTTTAGGAGGCTGAAGGGTGTATGAACAGATGGACAACATCACTGAAACTCAGACTATGGTGTTGTGCAGATCAGAGTCATGGAGGAAGCCTGGAAGGTCACTCCATGTTATTGTTGGTTTTTATATGAGAGTACCCATACACAGTGTACAAAATATGACTGCATAAGAGAGAGTTGGACAATGACTAGGCTGATGTTATCTTTAATTAAAAAAAAACAAAATACACTAATTTTAGTGAAAATGTTAATTAAAATTTAGGCTGAAATAAGATTACAGCTATATGTTGTTTCTCTTCATTTAAAGCTCAATAAACTCACAAATTAGCCTATAAAAATGAATTTAAATGATAAATGCTTGATTGTATCTTGGTTTTTCAAGAATATTCATTAACTTATTTTCTGCAAATGGTTCATTTCCTATCCATAGAAATACAAAAAAAAAATCATAGGATAGCTGACTATCCTGAGCTAATACATTATTTTACAACCCTATATTCAATAGCCTAATTTAAATGTAATATCCTAAGTAAACACCTTATTTTAGATTTCTCTTCCTTTTTTTGTTAGGCAAGATCACACCATGTAGCCTTGGTTGGCCTGGAACTCACTCTGTAAACCAGGCTTGTCTCAAACACAGAATTCCTCCTGCCTCTGCCTCCTAAATGCTAGGGTTAAAGGCATGAACCATAATACCCAATTAGATTCTCTTAAAAAAATTATAGACTCTCATTACTCTACTAAATTTGGATAGACCATGATGTTTTGTAACATTAAGACATTCCAATAAAACTACTAATTATAAATACTCCTAAATTTTCCTCATTTATGAATAAAGCCTCGCCCCCAAATGAGTCACCAGTTCTCTTCATTGTGATAAGTAGATAGTTCCAGAATGAACACCATGGTCAAGAGGAGATCATACTTAACATGGTTACTGTTAATAGCTGAATAGTTTTTTGTTGCACAGATATATAATTTATACAACCACTGTCTTAACACTTGCATAAATAATATTATAGGAAAGATTTTTATGAATAAATTTTACATATGATTTTTAAAAAATATTATTTACAAGAAGTATAGCAGCTGGAATAGAGGAAAACACATATTTTAGATTTTTTTAACATATTGATAAATTACCCCCTGAAAAGTTCTCACACACATTAATATTTGTATGCATGTGTACATGTCTGTATACAAATATGCCTGTAAATGAGCAAGTGCAGGTATGTTCATGCATGGCTGATGGTTGACAATGTCTCTATTGCTTTCTACCTTATATTTGGAGAATCTAACTGACCCTGGAGATCACCAGTTCCGCTATCTTGGCAATTTCTGATTCAAGCATATCACTTGGTTTTATACATTTGCCAAGCAAGAAGAAGAAAAAGTACCTCAGCATTGTAGTGCTCATACTTAAACTATACATGCCTTATCACACACTTACCTTGTTAAACAGTTACACTTTCTTAGGTTAATGAAATATGTGAAAAAATTAAATATGCTAGAGAGATATGCTAGAGATTTTTTTAACTTGCACTAGGGATATGGTTCGGTGATAAGACATTTGCCTTGACAATGTTGAGGGCATGGGTTCCATCTTCAGTACACTACCCATAGAACCCCGCACCCAAAACCAACCAAACAACCCTAAAAATTCTTTACTTTAAATGGCAGTTGTTTTTCACTAAATGATCAGCATCCACTTCAAAAAAATTATTCTGATCTTCACAAGAATCAGAAGCATTGGGGCAGAAGAGTAGGCAGGAGTTGGAAATAAGTATGTTAGAAAGCCCAAACTCCTGGAGCTGAGTGTAAAGCCCTGTGCTTCTCGGCAGCTTCAATAAAGGGGAAACTTAATGAGTTGCAAGGATTACATGATTTAGTAGGCATGCTTAATAGGCAGGTATTTAAAATAAATACTCCTTCCACCCAAATATGCCCTTTGTATCTTTAGAACAATCATTGCTGTTAGGGAAGGAGCAAAATGAATTGCTCAGCTGCTTTTTGTTTTGCGTGTCTGTACACATCTCCAGCTACACTTGTGATCGTATGCTTCTTATTCATGAGCTTGCTCCTCTGAGTATGGGTTAGCATGAATATTGTGATTTAGTGTAAACATCTATTCACTAAATCCCTTTCCTTTTGCGAACGAATGCTTTACAAGGAATCAATCTTTCCAGCTTGTAACAATTAAACAATAAAAGAGCAATGAAAATGCAGCCATGTTTCCACCCCCACCCACTTTTCCTGGTACCACCTATAGGAGCCAGGCACTGTTGTCATGGAGACAACATCTGTTGGGCTATGAGTGACAGGTCTCAAGAGAGAAGTGTCTGCGAAAGGGAACATCTCAAGTTAAAACAAAAGTGAGGGGAAAAAACCCCGAAGCAAGCTGTTTTCCTGACATGGTGGAGACTCAGTTGAAAGGTGTATTTAGCCAGAGAGAAGAAAATGAAGGTTTTCCTTCTGTCATCTAACACAGGAAACGTTTTCCTTCTAACGAGGCACAGATTTCTTTTAAGTAAATCTGAAGCATATGTACACATCTTGGCATAATTACAATTTAAAATTGGGATTCATACTGATGCACCAAATTGGTTGCCGTAGTAATGAGCTATCACCTAGGCAACGGGTTTGCTGCTCTTTCTGGAGAGCAAATCATCTGCATCCAGTGTGGGGGAATGGGCTGAGGAAGGGAGGCTGAGGACACTTATTGGCCGTGGGGGAAGTGGGCCGGGAAGGGCAATAGATGACACTGACTATATCTGTGAGGAGATAAGTATGAGACAAATTGATTTTAACAAGTCATCATTATTTTCCAAATATGCTTTTATCATTTTATTCACTAGTTGGGTGGGAGGAGAGGGTGGGTGCTGAGGGGTGGTAGGGAGAAAAATGCCTTGTGGTTTCAATGTTAAATTTTTGCTGAAGCATTTTTATTTTTCTAAAAGGCTGTTATTTGTCAAGGTGCACATGTAGACACATATTTAAATGGATCAGTTGTTAGCTTATGTAATAAATCTCAGAAATTTTCTTCAGAATTTTAATATCAATGACTTTTACACAGAAATATTATTCTAATAGCAGGGTTTCATAATATGAAAGAAAAGGTTTCAAATTGAATAACTAAAATCTCCTAGATGTTTCAGAAGGTAAACATGCCTTGGTTTCTTCATTAAGAACATACATACTTTCTTATACTGTTTTCGCTTCCAAAGCTTATCAAGAAATGTCCAGCACGCTCTCTTGTTGGAGGACTCTGTTCCTTGGATTTTGTTTTCCTGTATCCTGTGCTATCCCAGTCTTCGACTCTCTGGTCACTCCATATTTGAAAATTGCTGGCTAGGTAATTTAGTCCCAGCACCCAGGGGGCAGAGGCAGGCAGATATCTGAATTTGAGGCTAGCTTGGTCTATAGGGTGAGTTTCAGGACAGCCAGTGCTACACAGAGAGACCCTGTCTTAAAAAAAACCAAACCAAACCAAACCAAACCAAAAATGCTGCTCCCTCTCTTCCCTTCCACGGCCAACTGACTGGCAGTCATTTTCTCTTCAATGTCTTACACATACCAAGAGCGTATCATGCCCACACCAATACCCTGAAAATATATGCCAGCGACTGTTCCATTTGTGACATTAGCTGTGTATGACCCCAACTTGGAAGAATAGGAATCCACTCATTTCTGCCTCATCTCAACTTTCCACACAAATAACTCTCCTGGTCTGATAATTTCCTCTTGTCTCAGCTATGTGACTGAGGCCATCATTAGTTTTCTCCAGAAGATAGCATCAGGTTCTTAATTGGCTACTCTGTTTTCCCCTCTGATACAGATCTATTTAAAACTTCAAAACTGGCCACATCACATTTCTCTTACTTTTTCCATAGAATATGGCAAAAAACTAGCTGAGAGCCCTATTGATGTAAACATGCAACAGCTACATCTGAGCTTTTAAGAAAGCAAAGGTCAGCGTTCCTGTGGAAGGATGGGAGGTGAAGACAGAAGCATCCCCAGAGGCTCATGGGACCCCTAGCCTAACATATGCAGCAGAAAACAACAAAGAAAAGCAACTGGGTAATTGTCAATGTATTTAATTAAAAATGTTTGCACCTTGCAATCTAGCATTTCTAGCCTGAGTTTATGCTTTGAAGCAGCAGTTCTCAAAGCGTGTTCCAGGAGAGCCCTGCGCATTGCTGAAATCCTCTTAAGGGATCCTTAAGAACAAAATAATTCCCTGAGAATAGAAGTAGGCTATTTTCTTTTAAAATTCTCACTTCCTCACAAATGTACAGCTGAGTATTCTAGAGACCATTGTGGTATGTGATAACATTAACATTCCTTTTTTGTTCTGTTTCTGTTTTTTATTTATTTATTTATTTATTTATTTATTTATTTATTTATTTATTTATTTATTTATTTATTTAGAGACTGGATTTCTCTGTGTAGCCTTGGCTGTCCTGGACTCACTCTGTAGAACAGGCTGGCCTCGAGCTTACAGAGATCTACCCGCCTCTCCCTTCCAGAGTGCTGGGATTACAGGTGTGTGCCACCACGACTGCCCAGCAACATCAACATTCTTATAATCTATGACTAGCTCTATGCCTGCATGTTCCTGCAAGATACAAAAGCTTTTAAAATGAGCTCTCTGGGGTCCTCAATGACAACAGAATCTTCAAAGAACAGGCTTACTTGAAGGCAAGGGAATTTGCACAAAAGTATTAACTACAGCCTTTTGTGAAATGGCAAAAAACTGAAAAGCAAATAAACTATTATTAAAGTAAGTATGTAAAGTAAAACTTTTGTGTCCCCCCCACCCACAGGATCTCTCTATATAGCCTTGGATGGCCTGGAACCCAGGTTGGCCTCAGGCTAACAGAGATCTTCCTGTCCCTGCCTCCTGAGTGCTTGGGATTAAGGGTGTGCACCACCATTCCCAGCTATATGGAAACTTTTAAATAATAAAATAACATAAAGATATATGAAGCTTAGGTAAACAGTCACTGTACTACCCTAAAGAAAATCTCAAGACGACACAGTGTAGTGGTGCTCTGTCTGTAATCCCAGCACTGAGGAAGCTAATGCAGCAGGATTATAGCACAGGCCACCCTGGCCACGTCAACTGTCTCAAAAACAAACAAAGAAACAAAACCAACAGCAAAATCAAACCAAAAAAACAAAGCACTCTTATACTGGGTGGAAATCAAAAGCTACCTTCAAAACAAACCAAAGCCAAACAAAACACCGAAACAACAACAACAACAAAACCCAACAAAAAACAAAAAAAACAAAACAAGCTGCTGAAAACTATGCACAGGAGAATGTAAGAAACAAATGTTTTAAGCCATGACAAAAACAGCACTGACCGGAACAAAACAAATCCCATCCCCCAACCCACAAAATGTGTATCTAAATGAGGCTGCCAGCCTCAACTAGCAGTTATTAATGAGCGGCCCTGGCAGAACAGGAGTTTGTCGGCACAGGTGCTTTGAGAAGGAATCATTTATACCTTGTTGGTAAACACTTGTATGCCGGCTAGAAGCCTGAGGGTCAAGTTTAAGTCTGTCCTTGCTGTAGTGCTACCTAGTTCCCCATCTGGATATGTGGATGAAGGGCAAGAGCTTTCCTGCAACACGGGAAGAGCTATTTTAGTTATTTCCAAAACGAGTCTGTGTTTGATGTAAGAAAAAAAAGTTTGAATAGTTTTGTACATGACTTTGTTCTTATATTTGTCATAAGAAGTTTATTTTACCCATGAATCTTTTTTTCTTTATTTTTATTTTATATTAATCACAGGTTATGTACTTTGTATCCCAGCTGTAGCCCCCTCCCACATCCCCTTCCTATACCCCCCTTCCCTTCCCTCCCTCATCTCTTCCCTGCACCTTTCCAAGTCCACTGATAGGGGAGAACCTCCTCCCCTTCCATCTAACTCTAGCTTATCAGGTCTCTTCGGGAATGGCTACAATGTCCTCTTCTGTGGCCTAGCTAGGCTGCTCCTCCCTCGGGGGATGAGGAGGTAGAAGAGCCAGCCATTGAGTTCATGTCCAAAATAGTTTCTGTTCCCCTTACTAGTATACCCACTTGGGAATTGAGCTACCATTTGCTACATACAAGCAGGGGTTCTAGGTTATAACCATACATGGTCCTTGGTTGGAGAGACAGTCTCATAAAAGACGCCTGTGCCCTGATATATTTGGTTCTTGCGGAGCTCCTGACCTCTCCAGGTCATACTAACTCCCTCTTCTTTCATATGATTCCCTGCACTCTGCCAAAGGGTTGGTTATGTTTCTTAATATTTGCTTTGATACACTGCTAGGAAGAGGTTTTTTTGTGGCTCAGGTCCTTTTTCTTGTTTATCTTCTTTAGGTGTATAGATTTCTGTATTTTTATCCTATCTTATAGGTCTATATAAGTGAGTATATACCATGTGCGTCTTTCTGCCTTTGGGATACCTCACTTAGGATGATTGTTTCTTTACCCATGAATCTTAGTATCAGTTAATTTGCTTTAGCATCAATGATCCAGCTCTAATGAGTTCCACCTATACAAATTGCTGGCACACTGTAGATTAAGATCAGCCCTTACTATAAATGTATCTTATTTTCTTTTTTAAAAAGAGGTTATGCGGTAGTTTGGATGGGAATGGCTCTCATAGGCCAACATATTTAAAAGCTTTTTTTCCTGTTATTGGAACTGTTGGGGAGGAACTATGGTTTTGCTGGAAGAAAACACTGTCTCTAGTCGGTGGTACTGTTTGGGGAGAACTGTGACTTTGCTGGAGGAAGTATCTAATTGAGGTTGGGTTTTGAGGTTTGTTCACATTGACTGTGAACTCCGCCATCTCCGCCTCATGCCTGTAGATGAGGATATAAATTTCCAGGTACTGCTCCAGGACTATGCCTGCCTGCCTGCTTCTGCTCCCCCCTGCTCCATGATGATCATGAACTCTCACCCTCTGGAATCACGAGCCCCTAAATTAAACACTTTCTTTTATAAATTGCCTTGGCCAGGATGTCTCTTAACTAAGACAGTTAACAAACAAAATAATGGATTTTTCTGGGTGTTATAAGCCTTGTAACTTCAGCATTCTGGAGGTGCAGGCAGAAAGATCAGCAGTTCAGAATACTAGTGAGTTTGAGCCAGTCTTGGCTATACAAGATCCTTCTCTTAAACAAATGAGCAAAGCCCACCAAATAAAGTGGCAGGCTATATATAGTAATATATATATTACTGTTTTTTTAATTTTAATTTTTTATTTTTCAAGATAGGGTTTCTCTGTGTAGCCCTGGCTGTCCTGGAACTTACTCTGTAGACCAGGCTGGCCTTGAACTCAGAGATCCACCTGCCTCTGCCTCCTGAGTGCTGGGATTAAAGGTGTGTGCCATTCCTGGCTGGCCTCCACTGTCCTTAATCTCCCTTTTCTGTTCTTGTGGGTCCCTTCCTCTTCCCAGATAATTCTCCCTCTGTTTTCATGTCACATGCACCCCTTGCCTTCCTGAAGATCTACTCCTCCCTTCCTACTATATTAGTAGAAATACATTGCCAAGTAAAAAATAAATCAAATAGATCTAGAAAAGTTAAGATTTTGGCAAACTTTTGCAACCTGTTCCCAAAAACTTTTCTCCTCAGCTTGGGTAGGATCCTTTCCTGAGCACCTCTGGTAGTCACTACCTACCCCAAGCCTTACATTTTCTTTTGTGTTGAGCTTCTTGTGGGTGGAACCTGATTGTGCTCATTTTCACACCCTCACTTAGACATAACGAACAAGTCCATGTTTATTACTCATTAAAAAAATACAACAAAGATGTAGTTAGAAGTTACTATCCTATCAAGGGTGCACTGTACTTGCAACACTCGGGTAAAGTCAAGCAGCGTATTGGTGAGCATGTACCTCCTTGTGAACACAGAAGAGGAGAAGGCAACAGGGCTGCACAGTAATCCACCCCCTTCCTGAAATTCAGCCAATGCTTTGCCAGTTGCATCCACTTCCTTTCCTCTCCCAGCCATGGCTCACAAGTCAGTTTAACGACACAGATCTCTCCCCCCAGAGAACACCTTCTTAGAATACAGCACTCACTGAACAGGTTTCATACTGTTCATGGCAAGAGCTGATTGATGCTCCCAACATCAGCATTTTTATCCACTTGTGTTAAAAATGTACCTCGGTCCACATGTTTTACAGTGAATGACTCAAACACTGATGGATGTCTACTAAGGTTATTTGGAAAAGGAATTCTGCCAGCTTTCTCATTATCACCTTTGTGGCTGGTTTTACAAACTTGTTTCCAAGTGTATGAGTCACACCTCTTTTCCCTCTCAACAGGGCATCCTGAATGATACCACTATTGAGCAAGTTCTCTCTCTCTCTCTCCCCCTCTCTCCGCCCCCCCCCTCTCTCTGTGTAAGGTTACCGGGTTCAAACTCTAGTTCCAGCACTCATTACTAAGTAACTACCCTTGTAACTACCCTGTAGCTTTAGTTCCCTTAGTTTCCAATAGAATTTTACAAGGTTAATAAAAGATGTAGGTAGTATATAAAGGAACCATAAAAAACATTCATTAATCAGATACTATTCTAAGAAGCTTTTCGGTTTGTTTCTTTAATGGCAAAGTCATTTTTTCCCCCTGAGAATAATGATTTTGCTTTGGTCTAAGAAATAATGAATGTGGTTGGTTTCACATAGATGGGAGAGGGAGGCCTTATAGCTTCTTGCCTCACTTAACGAAGGTTTACAGTAGGCAATACCTGAAGGAAAGGGGCAAATGGGTTACAGAACCAACAAAATCCCAGTTGGAAAATGATTTTTTAAAAATTATTTTATTTTTTATTAATCACAGTTTATTCATTTTGTATCCCAGCTGTAGCCCCCTCCCTCAGCCCCTTCCTCCTTCTTCTCCTCCCACCCCTCCCCTAGTCCACTGATAGGGGTGGTCCTCCTCCCCTTCCATCTGACCCTAGCCTATCAGGTCTCATCAGGAGTAGCTGAACTATCTTCCTCTGTGGCCTGGTGAGGCTGCTCCCCCCTCAGGTAATCAAAGAGACAGCCACTGAGTTCATGTCAGAGACAGCCCCTGTTCCCCTTACTAGGGAACCCACTTGGACACTGAGCTGCCATGGGCTACATCTGAGCAGCAGTTCTAGGTTATCTCTATGCATGTTCTTTGGTTATAGTATCAGTCTCAGAAAAGACCCCTGGGCCCTGGGCTCTGTTTGTCTCCTTGTGGAGCTCCTGTCCCCTCGAGGTCTTTTTATCTCCCCTTCTTTCATAAGATTCCCTGCTCTCTGCCCAAAGTTCAGCTATGACTCTCAGCATCTGCTTTGATACCCTGCTTGGTAGAGTCCTTCAGAGGCCCTCTGTGGTAGGCTCCTGTCCTGTTCCCAGTTTTCTCCCTCTTCTGATGTCTATCCTGTTTGCCTTTCTGAATAAGGATTGATCATCTTACCCAGGGTTCACCTTGTTTAGCTTCTTTAGGTGTAGAGATTTTAGTATATTTATCCCAGAAGCAGAAAGACACACATGCTATTTACACACTTAAAAGTGGAAAATGATTTTGATCACAGTCTGTCTTGTGGTTAGTCTACTCAATTACATATACAAACCTCAGAGGCCCCTTATAGTTATTCTCAGTTTCAGAATTCACAATCTTCATTATAATCTTGTTAGTGAGCCACCCTTAATTCTTCACAAGATCATTCTTGTGATGGGGGCTTTATTATAACCCAACAATAAGAATCTTGCAAAACACAACATGAAGTTAACAAATACATGCAAGAAAACACAGATAAAGATGAATTGTTAAACAAGATAAGCCAGCAAGGGTAATCCTTGTGCTATACTGGCCACCTTTGAAATAGGATTTTAAAAAACAAAAAGCTGTTCTGTAAAAACAGGCACTTTTGTCCCAGTTGCTAATGGACTGAAACGCAAGGACAAATATATGAACATTCTCTTTTCTTGTCATGTCCGAAAGGTAAGTACTCTTGAAACAGATGTTAGCTGTTAGTTTTAAAAATACACTTGAACAAAATCCTAAACTGACAGCAGGGTGTGTGACAGGCTGCAAGGGACCATGGCTCACAGTGTGTGCACTGTGCTTTGATGTACATCACCCTCAGCAAGCCCAGGCTGACCTGGACCATCTGTAAAGACACGGGCTTCAGCCAAGTGGAGGTGGTGAAAGACGGTGTATCAGGTGACAACAGTTATTAACTTAATATGGTATGATAAATGTCATTAAATTCTTAAGGTGATCTTGAGCAATAATAGTAAAAATCACAAAACCAGTAAGTGAAATAACATACACATAAAACATGCATTGCCTGGAAATAATTTTAAAAATAAAAAATGATTTAAAAATTTTAAAACTACTTATTTTTTTGTGTTTGTATGTATATGTTATGCCCACACCATAGTACGTGAATAGAGGTCAGAGGACTACCCATGTGAGTTCTTTTCTTCTACCCTGAGATTGAAATCAGGTGGTCAAGTTTGATGTCATGAGCCACCTCACTGAACCCCAATAGTTTAAAACTAGAGTCTTATACAGATTAGGTGAGCACTGAGCTAAATCCCTAGCTCTTGATTATTTGATACAAAATCTTCCTATATAGCTCAGGTTTGCCTGAAACTCATTATGTGGGCCACGCTTAGACTTGTGACCTTCCTGCTTCTGTCTTCCAAGTGTTAAGATTACAGGTATGTGTGTACATGCTGAAGTGATTATCTTAAAACAAACAAACAAACAAAACCAACTACTGACAACAAAAGGAGTCCAACACACACACACAAATCAAACGTAGAGTAGCTAGTTCTGTATTCACGAAGAGCAAATTCCAAAACAAATTCCATTATTCATCATTAATACGTGTAAAAAAATTGGGGAAAGATGCTCTGCTTTTCATGTTAAAAAAAGATTTGACAATTATAGTATGTTAATTAGTAAATTAAAAGTGAGAAAATTACAGAATAAGTAAATTGGAGACACGGTCCTTTGGGGAAACATAATAAAATGTATTGCTAAAACTGACAGAAAAAAAAAGGGTGAGCATAAAAGGGAATGACTACAGACAAAGAGAATGGGAAGGATCTTAAGAAAAAAAAATGTCAAAGTCTACTCAATTAAATTTAAAAACTTGGAAGATTTTTCTAAGAAGAAAATGATCAAAACTGATTCTATAACAGATACCAAACAAACAAACAAACAAAAAACCAAACTCACAAATCATTATAAAGAACAGGAGAAAGCTAACTGCCAAGGTGACACATGCCTATAATCCTAATATTCTGTAAAACCAAGGATGAAGTTAGCTTGGCCTACATACTAAACCCCTGTCTCAAGCAAAATACAAACACAACAACAACAAACAAACAAAACCCCACAAAGCCTCAATAAAATTGTCAAGTTATGCTCAAATGCCCCCTCCAGATGGCTTCAAAAGTGAACTTCAAAAGACTATCTTCAATACTAGTTAGACTGTTGCAAAAGACGGATGAAATACAGTATCAGATCTAAAAGAAAACAATAAAAATTAATGACTAAATTGTAACAGATAATTGGGTATGGGTATACACTTTGCCCAGAACTAGGAAGGCTGAAGCAGGGTGAACAAGATACATTCAAACCTGAGCTACATAGTCAGATCCTGCTTCAAAGATTCTAACCAAGAAACCAATCACTTCAGCAAGCACCACCACAAAGTCCCTCAAAGATGAGCACTGAGGATCAGGGGAAAGGACTTGAGGATCTGTGACAGGTGCATGAAAAAAGTTCAGTGTTTTGAAAAATAAAGATCCAAATTTACAATCATTCATAAGAAAGAAAACAGAAGTCGACAAAGGCCATGTTCAAAGTGCTATCAGTACAAGGACATTGAGGGTTAAACAGAATTTTGTAGTCTAGTTTAAAAGCTATTTTGCATTCCAGGCAAAGTGATTGGAGACCAACAACAGAAGCTTCATGAGATGTATAAGCATACATACATAAAGAGGTTTATTAGAATTACCCCACAGGAGAAGGGATAATGCCTCAAACAGATACTTCATGCTAGCAAATAAAAGCCTCAGTACTAGGAATAGGTTAATACTTTTTGAATTGGCCATTGGGGTCACATAGACCCCCAACCATTGCAAGTTATTGCTTGTACTCCTGGCTATCCCCTAGAACTTAACAGTAGGACCCTATTGCTGAAGACACTACATACTTGAGTCACAGAACATGGAGATATCAAGCTGGTACTAACTTGGAAGCTTCATATTTACAGGCTAGTGTTCACAATGCTGGAAGTGCTAAGTGTGATGGCAGAGTAGAGGGGTGAGCATCAGTCTCACCGAGCTGTGAACCCTGCAAGCTATAATAATGCCTGGCCTGACAAGACAGGCCTGCTGGTTAGGAACAGTTGTGAATGTTATAGGAGTAGCCAACAATTATCTGGTTAGATCAAGGGCCTGCTCTAGGAGACGGAACCTGTATCTGGCACTAGTGAAGGGACCAAGAACTTCTGGATAGATAGGTCATAGGACCAAGGGGAAAATCCAGTAATATTATTCTGCTAAATAGACACAGTATTGAATTGATTCCCAATGACTTACGTTGCTATCCCCTTAAATAGAGTATCTCTCAATCCTCACTAAAAACCTCTTTGCAGTAGATTGAAAATTAATACAGAGATCCCCAACTAGTTAACATACAGATCACAAAAGACCCTGGCCTGCTTATCCCTAAATCAGACATTCATATCATGCCACTCACACCAAGGTTTAGGAATCTTTGTAGAGGAGGTGGCTAAAAGATTGTGAGAACCAGAAGTTGTTGATAATATCAAGAAAACAATGTTTTCCGGATCTAACAGGATAAATGCACATATGAAGTTAACATACACGACAGCACGCAGAACACCTTTGCAAGCCCTACCCAAACAAAACTTCAGCACTAAGAAAGAAAGGTAAATATGTAATCCCATCATTAGCTAAGGAGCTACTAGAGTGTGACAGCTACTGGGAGGAGAGTCAGTTTCCTTTAATGATGTGGCTTGATACGCTGACCACATATCAGTGTAGGCTAAGACTAGGCAACACAAACTGGACTTGATAGGGCAAAGAAATAAAAAGAAGTAATCTCAAAGTTCAAAGGCAAGGTTGAGGGGGTAGAGGTAGAAAGGGTGGTAAGGAGAGAAGTTGATGATGATGGTACATGTGTATATATGCTGAAAGTACATTGTACGAAATTCTCAAAGAATAAAAACATTACAAAAATATAGATAGGCAATTTATAGAACCCTCCGACAACAATCAATTATTGAAATGCTCAAGTTCAACAGTAATCAGGTAAATAAAACACAATACAACAATGAAATATCATTGTACTGATTATGTGGTAAAATGCAGGGAGCATATCATACTGTTGGAGCACACAATCTCCCTCATATAGATAACCAATAGGTAGTGGTTGCACAAATGGGTAGTTGCTTTACCAATAGAAACCTGGCAGTACTTACACCAATTTTATATAGAGAGGTACTATGACTTTGAACTGAAGACACACAGACACGCCCATGCACACACATACATGCACGCACGCATTTAGCATAGTTTTGAGTGTATAAAGAATATAAAACATGAAGTTACCTTTTGCAGAAAGAGGACAACCCTGACAAGCATTTGGGCACGGCGTTCTTCCAGGGTGAACAGTGTACGGGGTGTTCGAATGAAAATTTTGGTCTTCCCATAAGCTACGTCATCCTGAAAGCCACATCGTTCTATGAGTTTCTTGACAGCCTCTTTGTCTGAAGGAAGGTCATGGTTAGGCCAGGTGAATTCAGAAATCATCTTGTACCTGGGTAAAGAAAGAAGAGGGCACAAATGCAAGGATGGAAAAAAATTTATCATCATCTTAACAGAAAAACTTCAATAAAATTTTAGGCAACTGCTAAGAGATACGCATCTCATTAGTCTGATGAGATGAAAAAAATCTCTTCATTGAAACATTTCTTCATGATAATAATTCTTACTAAACTAGAAATAAAAAATGACTTCCTTAATCTTTGGAAGGCTACTCCCCCCAAAATGTATAGCAATTATCATTTGCAAGTAGGCGACCGTGCAAACATTCTTTTCACAGACACGAAACGAGGATGCTTCCGTCATGAGCTCTCAACGCTGCTCTGGAGGCCTAATCAGCACAGTGAGGAAGGGCAATACTGACAACACTTACGAGTAACAGGACTCACTTCAAAGGGAATCAAATGGATCCTTGGATAAACTCTTAAAACTAGCAGAAAATGAAGCGGTGTTAGGTCAGCACATGAGAAGGAATTGCATTTCTATAGCTAAACAGGTGCCTGCCATTTGAGTCTTTCACAAAGCCACTCCTTACACCACAGCTTATTTCACGAGCATAAGACAGAAGTCACACGCCACAACCTCAAAGTGACAGTCCCCCATGTCTACATAGTCTGCTTTGTTGGAAGCAGTCATGAGCTTCAGCAGACCTTTAAGGGAGCCACGCACGGCACCAGGGCATGGCAGGAGATGGGGCCTCTAGAAACCCTGCCTGCACAGTGATTTTTCCATACCCTAGGCAGCACTGACATGTAGCTAAAAGTCATTTTTCTTTGATACCGAATCTGAGTTTTACAGAGTTTTTTCTTCACACTCAGCCAGGTTACAGAGTAATTTACTGATGCTTCCTTCTAGCACGCACATGCTTCCCTTACTTTAAAGCATTTTAATTAGCTTGTATCGGTCATATGAAATAACAGGCTTCACTGAGACACTCATTGAATACAGCACACTCTGACCGGTTCACCTTCCCACTGACTTCCCTAAGCCCCTCCCTCACCTCCTCCTCCCAGCTTTCTTTCTACTTTTATATCTTTTCTCACCCTGAGATTCCACAGATGTGAGAAAACAGAAACACTTCTCTCTCTGAGTCTGGGTCATTTCACTCAACACAATCATCTACAGTTCCATCCAATTTCCCGAAAATGACATGGTGGTGGTGTTCCATCCACCTGTTGATGGACATCCAGGATGATTCCCTAACATGTTTACTGTGAATGTTGCAGATCCCTCAGTGTATACATGTAGGATCTGTGTGGCTGATGGCTTCCTGAGAAAATGACATGCTCATTCCCCTAATGTCAGTGCTAATTTATTCTCCCACTATAATGTATACGTGTTCCTTCCCTGTTTCCTCACTATTTGTAGTTTGTTTTCTTGAAGATAGTTATGAGACACAGGTAGAATGAAGTGATTTTATTTTGCATTTTTGATGGCTTTGTTTCAAAATATACTCTGGATATTGATCTGTCTGATGAATAGTTAGCAAAGACATTCAGTCTCTAGGCTTCTCTATTTTTTCCCTTGCTACATATATCTTTAAAAATTTTATGCCTTACCATTTGTCAATTTTTCCTATTATTGCCTAAGACTTGTTTAGAAAGTCATTGTCTATGTTTATGTCTTAAGAATTTTCCCTTTTTTGATGTGTGTGTATGTATGGAAGTCAGAGGTTGAAGTCAGGTTTCTTCATTGCATTCTCTGATATTTTTATTTTCAACATTAAGGTTTCCTGGGGACTAGTGTGATGGCTTACTGTTTAAGAGCACTGGCTGCTCTTTTACAGGGTCCAGGTTCAATTCCCAGCGCCTACACAGAAAATTACAACCATTTGTAACTCCAGTTCTCGATGATTCAATGCCTTCATCTGCCCTTCCTGGGTACCAGGCATGCAAGCGGTGCACAGATATACCAGTAGACAAAACACCCATACACATAAAATAAAAAGTTATCAAGGGCTAGAGAGGTGGCCCAGCAGTTAAAAGCACGTTCTGTTCTTCCAGAGAACCAGAGTTCAATTCCCAGCACCCACACGGTTGCTCACAACTTTCTGTAATTGCAGTTCTAAAGGATCCAATGCTCTGGCCCTCTTTCGCTCTCTCTCGCTCTCTTTCTCCTGTCTGTCACACACATGCGATTAAGAATAAAAAATATAAATCTAAAAATTTTTAAAGAATAATAAAATAAAGTTTGTGAACCTGTTTTATCTAGAATGGCTCTCCAGCAAACTCCCAGGACCCGCCCTGTCTAATCCCCTGACTGGGAGCATTGGGATTACAGATGTGAAGTTTTACATTGGTGCTGGGGACCAAGTTCAGGTTTCACTTTGTCAACAAGCCATCTCCTTAGCCTCAGATCTTGTAGTATTTTGCCTAATTTCAAAGTATGGCTCTTATATGAAGGTCTTTGGTCTACTTTGAATTGATTTGTTATAGAAGGGGACACAGTCTCCTACAATTGGATATCAAATTTCCCCAGCACAATTTGTTAAAGACAATGTTTTTGGTCCCTTTGTCTCCTCATCTGAACAGAATGAATTAAGATACTATCCCCATGGCTGCCAGGTTCAGTAACTTAGAACAAGCATATAAAATGCTTTTTAAAATGTGCCTGGTACACAGAACAAAGCGTTTAAAAAAATCTAATGACTATTATAATTCTCTTGAAAAATTTAAATATCCTAAAATCTCTTCCATATTTGGGAATTTCTTTAGTTTGTTTTAATAGTGCTTCTTTCCTATTCTGTCTTTTCTTTGTGTCTCCACCTTAGATGGGCCTGGCTTTCCTGGAGCTGGAGATGTGGCTACTTGTATTATGTAGCTTCTTAGCCATGTTGCTACACTGAGCCAGTTAGAATTCATTCATTCATTCTCATTCTTTCTCTCTAGGCCTACTTACATAGCTCAGACTGATCTCTAATTCATTATACAGGCCAGGTATGAACAATCCTGATGTTGCTGCCTCCCAATGCTGGGATAACAGATACACATTTCCATGCCAAGCCTAGGATGGCTTTTTAAAAGGCAGCTCGAGCTTCGCTATTGTCTTTGCTTATAACGAAGACATGGGTTGCCTCTGCCTCCTCATATAATATTTAGGAGTAAGATACATCTTTAAGGTTCACTGAGAATCCCTCTGTTTGACTTCCTATCTTGGCTGTGCATCTGCTATTTTAAAATTGTTTAGTTTGTTTTCTGTCAACGTGACAAATGCCATGGACAAAAGCAATTTAGCAGAGGAAAGGGTTTATTTCAGTTTACAATTACAGGTCACAGTCCATCACTGAGGGAACTTAGAGCAAAGACTCAGGGCGGGAACCTGGAAGCAAGAACCATGAAGGAATAGATGTGACAACAGGACAATTTGATCTGATAATTCCTCAACTGAGGTTCCTTCTTCCCAGATAACTCTGGATTGTATCAAGTTGACAATAAAAATTACCCAGCACATACACATACATGTTTTGCACTATTTGAGGGTAGGATTGGGGTATTTAATCTTGAGCCACTAAGACTAGCATATTGGAAATTTATAGGTTTGTGGGAATAAGGTTGGGGTATGTGTGCATGCATATATGTATATGTGCATGTGTACATGTAGGCCAAAGGCCAACACTGGGTGTCACACTCTACCCCTTGCTAATTTTTTGAGACAGGATCTCTCTTACTGAACCCAAGGCTTGCCATTTTCATCTAGACTATCTGGATATTGAGCCCCTGGGATCTACCTTTTTTTTGACCCCTTCTCAGCTGGGGTTAAAAATGCGAGCACTGTAGCTACTTTTCTATGTGTGCTTATAAAAGGCATCACATGTGCATGGCAAACACTTTACCCCTCATCCATGTCCTCAGTCTCTTATATGTTCTTTGTAATCTTTCTGTTTTTATATGAATATTGGAAAACATATTCTAGTGGCCAGTATTTTTTCCATGCCTCAAATGAACATGCAAACACCTTCTGAGTTGAAAGCTAAAGCCCAAAAGGAGACAAAGGGTAGGTAAAGGTCCCTAGTAGCAGAGTGCCTTGTCCCTTCAAGCAATGCTTGCTTACGGGTTCCGCCAACCACTCTCGCAGCTTCCTTTGTATCACAAGGCAACACTCTCCCAGCACAGCCCCTCTGATGGTTACCATTCCCATGATGCTCACTATTTAACTTCTGCTAGCTTTCTGTACATGAGAACAACATAACTGATAAATTTTCCATGTAATAAAGATGAACCATAACTCTTTCTAATGAAAGAACTGGACGTTGTTTGAACACACCTTTACTAGCAAAAACATGCCTTCCATACAGCCTATAGACCTGTGTGGTTTCAACAGGAACAATGGATCAGTTTTAAGCATAATTTTTTTATTTATATAAAACTGAGCTCCAGTTTTTCAGGCCACTGTTCTATAAAGTTTTACTCATTCCAGCCAAGAATATCTTTTTGGTGTGATCTCCCTTGCACACACATGGCTGAATACTAGTGCCGTGGAGAAAACATGTCAACACTAGGTGGTTTCTTATGCTCATGTCATATTTCTAACGGGTCCTCTTTCTCTCTGAAGGCAAACCCATGGAACCAACTCACTTGTCTCCTCTCTCTAAAACAGCAGTTTTCAACCTGTGGTTGAGGACCCTCGGGGTGGTCAAAAGACCCTTTAACAGGGGTCACATGTAAGATAGCATGCATACCAGACATTTAACTACAAACAGTAGGAAAATTAGTTATGAGCAGCAACAAAAATATTTTTATGGTTGGGGTCACCACAACATGAAGAACTGTATTGAAGGGTCACAGCATTAGGAAGGTTGAGGACCACTGCTCTAAAAGAAGTGTTCTTTCTCATGTTCCCTCTACTGTCCTCCAGCATGCCTCCTGATTCTCACTCTTCCTCAGGATCGTGCCTCACATGTCACTGAGGAAGCAGAAATAGATAGAACAACTGCATCTTTGCTATCAGTGAAGCTTCGAGCCTTCCTGCATCTGACATGTCTTCTGGCTGCATCCCACGGTCACAGGCAAAATGCCTTTGCTCCCATCTCAGGCTGCTGTGCCTTCCACTCAAGTTTGTGATTCTATCCTGTCTTGCCACCTTAAGGATGCTTTTACTACCTTTATACCCCTCTGTCATGGGCATGGGATTTACCCTGTTTTTAATTATCTTCAACTATGCACATTTTGTAGTCTCTCCTGACCACACATCTGTTCTATTTCTGACTCATCATTGGCCATTCATGCACAAGCCAGCCTTGTCATCTAGCTCCAAAGGCTTCCTGAATATGTCCACTACCCATATGTCTACAGTAACACTCTGCTGAAGAAACTATTTGCAAGCTATCGTTTCTGCAGTAGCAGAATTTCTAAACATCTATTTGTTTTTTGGGCATGTGGTCACCATGGTGAATATATATATATATATATGACATATTATATACTTAAAATTAATTTCCAAGGATGGACATCAGAAGAAGGAGAAAACAGGAAACAAGTCATCAGCCTGCCACAGAGGGCCTCTGAAAGGCTCTGCCCTGCAGACTATCAAAGCAGATGCTGAGACTTATGGCCAACCTTTGGGCAGAGTGCAGGGAATCTTATGAAAGAAGTGGGAGATAGTAAGACCTGGAGAGGACAGGAGCTCCACAAGTAATGCAACAGAATAAAAAAAAATCTGGGCACAGGGGTCTTTCCTGAGACTGATACTCCAACCAAGTACCATACATGGAGATAACCTAGGACTCCTGCACAGATGTAGCCCATGGCAGTTCAGTCTCCAAGTGGGTTCCATAGTAATGGGGACAGGGACTGCCTCTGACATGAACTGATTGGCCTGCTCTTTGATCACTCACCCTGAGGGGGGAGC
>CM053746.1:37153328-37218719 GCA_028658305.1 Pachyuromys duprasi | reverse complement strand
CTCCCTCCCTCATCTCCCTCCTCCCCGCCCCCTCCAAGTCCACCAACAGGGGAGGACCTCCTCCCCTTCCATCCAACCCCAGCTCATCCTGTCTCCCTGAGGAGACAGGATGTCCTCCCCTGGGATCTAGCCAATCTGTCACTCCCCGGCTTGTATGGGGGAGGGTCAAAGAGTCAGCCATCAAGTTCATGACTGAAGCAGTCCCTGTTTCCCTCACTAGGCTCTTCAGTCTGACACCGAGCTATCATGGGCCCCATCTGAGCGGGGGTTCCAGGCCACAACCACACATGGTCCTTGATTGTAGAAATTGTCTCATACAAGACCCCTGGTGCCCTGCTCAGTTTGGTCTTTGTGGAGCTCTTGTTCTCCCCAAGTCTCACCAACCTCCCCCAGATCTATCATTACTTCTCGCCCTCTGCCAAAGTCTTGATGGCGAGTCTTAATATCTGCTCTGATACATCGCTACATTGAGCCCCTCAGAGGTCCTCCTTGGCATGCTCCTGTCCTGTTGTTAAGCAGAGGATTTTAAAGCAGAATCCCACCTTTAAAAGCATCCATAGTTGGTAAAACTTGTAATAGTTTTCGAATGGAGTATTTATAGCTTACTCTTGAAAGGGCTCATGATAAACTTTAAATAGATTTAGTGACATGGGGAAGGAGAAGAGGTCACTATTAAGTTAAGATTTTGGGTGAGTCTTTTGGCATAGAAGGTCTTACTGTTTGGTGAATAAACCCAAACAAGTGGTACCAAGCTCAGTAAACATCAAAGTGCTTTAGATCTGTCTGCATGCTCTGATGCTGGCGCAACACTACACAGAATTGGCATACCTGTGACTTAGTGATCTTTGCTATTAACCAATGTGATTATTTCCTTTTTACTGTCAGCTCAACTACACTTATAATCACCCAGGACACTGATGTAGCATACTTCCGTGTGTGCCTGTAAGGACAGTTCTGCAAACAATTAACGGTAAGGATTATGGTTCTGCAAAGGACTATGGTAACACTTGGCTGGAATGTGGGCAGTGCCATCATATTGGCTGGAGGCATGAATAGAATAAAAGGAAAAAAGAGAAAGACATTTGAGTATCAGCATTCATCTTTTCTCCCTTCCTCTGGCTCTCCATGATGAGAACTATTCTGCAGTAGCCAGCCTTTCCTACCAGGAGGGACTGACTCTTCAAATACAATGAGCCCAAATAAATCTTCCCTAATTACATTGCTTCTGATGGGTATTCTGCAGGCATGTGGTGCATACATACATACATATGTACCCATACATATATTCAGGTACAAAGACAATGAAATAAAGAAATAAATCTTCAAGAACTATAAGGAAACCATACAAACACTAGTCAAAACAAAAGCTTGCATAATTGTATTATTCACACAAGGCAGACTTAAAGATAACAATGAAGAAAGGAAGGGATGCTTCAAACAGACAAGGGGCTCAATCAACAGAAACGTGGTAGTTCTAAATTGAAGGAACACAAAATATTTAAGTAAATATACTTAATGTACATGAGATACCTGAGTAGTCAATATGGTTTGTAACTTACCTTTCAACCCAACACACATATTGGTAAGGGCACTGTAAAGTTGACATTAGTGTGATAGCCAAACTTGACCTACTGGGACTTGCACAGAATACTGAATATAAGCTATCTTTAAATACAAACAAAACATACCCATAGGGACAGTTTAACAAATTTCTAAGGACGGGAATCATACTGAGGATGTCCCCTGGTAAAATGATGAAGTTAGGCATCAAGAGAAAAAGAGATAATTAGGGAGCTTCATGCTTGAAACATACTTCTCAGTGACCTAGAGGTCAAAGTTATGAGGTGAATTAGAAAATACTTTGAACTGAATACACACGCAAGGATGTGGACACTGCAATCAGTGCAAGGCATCACCTGAGACAGTACTGAGAGTTTACTGAACAGATAAGAAATTGCATCCAGGAAGCAGAAATACGATACACTAACCAACCAACAAGTGGGGAAGTCCCTCAGCCTGTTTAGTGATGTAAGACATTGAATATGGAACCTAGTGGAAATACTTTTTCTGTATTTAATCAGCATTCTGTCTCAGTTTATAAATGCCACTTATAAATACCAAGACTGACTCAGCCTAAGCTATCCTAAATTTGACAAATTCAGTGTTGTATAAAGGCTAAACTGCCAGAGTTCACAACCATCTCATTTTCTTAACCTGTCTCTCTAGGTTTTATGTGAAAAATATAATTTGTAAAGGAATGCTGAATGGTGCATGCATTTTAGCTAGAAGATAATGCATTTAAGTATAGATCTGTTTGATCTGCTTTGCACACTGTCAACAAAGCATATTCAAATTAATTTAATAACTTATTGACCATCTGTTGGTAGCATTTCATAAAACTATCAAAATGTACTTAAAAACCTATTATTTGTATTTAAAAGATAATCTAGGCCATCTATTCCAGGTGAAGAGAAACACCGAAACATTGTGGAGAAACTTCTCATGGAGTTCCACTTCTTGGAAATGGACTAGGTAGTACTCATTGGCCTTCCAATGAGATTCTGACAGAAGCAGAGGAAATATGGGGCAAAGGCACAAGGCCTCTTCCACATACTGCTATAAAGTAGTAAGGAAATTTCTGGCCCAGATCAGAAGCCAACAAGCCTAAGAAACAGTGCAGCTGCAAGGCTGTTTCTGGATCCTGGTGCAGATCTCTAGTGCTGTTAGTGAGCATCTAATGTTGGTAAATACTCAGCTTCTCTGTTTCAGAAAGATTCTGTATTACGTCTTTGTTTGCAGAAAATGCATTCTCTGGGTATTGAATTTTGTTGGTCTTTTTCACTCTGCCTGATTATTATTCATTGGAAGCTAATCTATCTTTTCTCTGGCTGCTTGCTTCTAAGAGACTTGTCTTTGAAAAAGGTGTGGTGGTACTCACATGTAACCCTGCACTCGGGAGCTGGAGACAGGAGGAGCAGCAGTTCCAGATTATTCTCAGCTGCAGAGGACTACAAGACAGCCCGGGCCACAGAGTAAGACCCTGACCCCACACAACAAAAGCAAACCACAAGACACTTCGTCTTCGATGCTCTGCACTTCACTACGTGTCACATCAGATCTTCTTTAACTTTCCCAACTTGGGGTCTGCTCAGCTTCCTGGCTTGCCTGGCCTGTGGTATCTTGAATTTGTTGGGCACATTTCTTCAAGAGTCACTCTGTGTTCCTCCCCTTCTGTGTGTCTGAGTACATGCATGCTTGCTGTTTGCATTATCTCCATGTTTCTTAACATTTTATAGCTTTAAGTGTCATTCCAGATATTTAAGAAATTCTTTTATTTTCACTATTGTTTTTGTTCAGCGTTATTTCTGTAACTTGTTTAGTTACTTGTTCTTTCTCATGTTGCCAGGCTCTTCACTTGAGTTACATTAAACACTTTCTATTTCGGTGTGTGTGGGTATGGCTGCAGGAATGGCCGGCTGTGAGCCCTGCGATCTGTCTGTCTCTGCTCTCCAGCACTGGGGTTACAGAGGTGTGCCACCGTTTACATGGGTGTTGGGTTCTGAATGAAGGTCCTCATGCCTGAACCAGCGCCCCAGCTGTAGATTCTATATCAGGAGTTTTCCTCTGGGCCTGCCTTTTATCCTCACTTTAGCACATGACATCTTAACAGCACTTAAAAAAAAGTCTTTATTTTTATTTATAAAACTTACTTATTTTGTGTATTATGAATGTTTTGCCTGAATGTACACATGTGTATTGCCTGTGTGCCTGGTTCCCATAGGAGCCAGAAGAGAGTGTCAGTTTCTTTAGAACTGGAATTGCCCATGGTTGTGAGTCACCATGTGGGTGCTGGGAATTGAACCTGGGTCCTCTGGAAAAGCAACAAATACTCTAAATCTCTGAGCCATCTCTCCAGGATACCACCCTCCCACCCCCTGCAGTCACTCTTCGCAGTGAGCTCCTATTTTCCTTGTGGAAAGTCTGTAAGGTCTCATATGAGGGTGATTTTCTTAAGACAATGATTGTGTTTGCCTTTTATTTTTTCAGAAGCTTGGGGTAATACAAGACCCAGACTACCTTAAACTAAACTACTGGGTTGAAGCTTTTTAAGCCCACTCAGGTAATGTGAATGTGCTGCAAATTTCATTACAGCTGGCTTATACTCTTAAGAAAGACTCACTGGCTTCCAACACCTGACACCTTCTGGCTAAGTGTCAAAGACTAAGATAGGCAGTTTCCTCACTGACAATGGAGGATTATTTCTAGTTCATGCTATATGTGGTCTTTTGGGCTGTAAGTCTTTGAAGTCCCCTCTCTCTCTGTGTGTAGATTAGCTTACTCTAATTTGGGTGAGAATTTCAGTTCAAGGACATAGACTGAATGCTGACTAAGCACCCTCAAACCTAGATGTGTCAGTAGCCTAACAGGTGAAAAGGCAGCTTTAAGGCTGTGCTTCCACTCAGTTGATTTCTCTAGCTACACAGTCCCTGGTTTACATGTCCCTTAATTTTACTAGCTCCTTGTTGCAACCAGAAAGTTGATTTTTAAAAAAGTTTACTTAATACTTGTATTGTTTCAGGTATCTTTATTAGACACTGTATTTGCCTTTGCCATGCTACCAGGAAAAGCAACTTTTATACATACTTTTAGGATCTTTTGTTTGTGTTCTTACATTCAAGTAACCTCTTATTTTCTCATATTAACCTTATATTGTTGTAATAAAGCTCCCATGAGTTGGGTGGTAGCCTCTCTTCCCGCCTCCAACACAGTGGACAGGGGCTGTGGGCTACTGTTTTCTAGACTGTTCCTGTGAAACAGGCCTTAAGGTTGCACCCTTCCCGAGACTATAGATACATATTAATGAAACAGTGATTCTTTCACTAGTTAACTGAGTAAACAAAGCACACAACAGCAGTTAGCTTTCTCCTGTGCTGCATGCCTTCCTTCTAGGTTCACTTCCTTCTTACTGAATGCAGCAGGTTAAAGATGACAAAGAGAGAAGTAGCCATGGGAGAGTCAGGGCTGTGGATGGCATTGTAGCCTGTATGCCCTTCATCTGTCTTTCTGGAAATTTAATTATACAGAAGGATGGACTGTGCTTATTTGCTCTCAGTTGAGGCTAAGGAATGATGATGGAAAGAAATAGAAAGCTACTGAATAGATGTGCGCTTGTGACATTTGTTTAATATAACCATGCTGAAGTATAGATGTAAATTAATTTTTTAAAGGAAAATAGATCTTAAAAAAGATAACAACAAAGAAGAAAACATACAATAAAATTACCAGAAGAGAAAGATACAAAGGAGCTAAAAATAACAAGTCCCAGAACGTTGCTAATTTATCAAACCTGTCAACAGCAGCATTTAGGAGTAGAAATCTGTTCTTTAAGGGAGAGAAAAATAAAACCAATACTTAAAAATAAAATGGAAAAATAACCAGACTCAGGTTACCAGACAACATTACAGTCAAAGCAACAGAAAAAAATTAGAAATAATTGTCATTAATCATTCGTGAAGTTCAACCACTTAAAGCAACGTGAGGATATTATCTGGCTATTTGCTATTCAAACACAACATGTGGAGGGGTGCGTGACTACAGTTACATTCAACTGTTTCCACCTCTACTCCCTCCCCTCTCTGGCCATGCCCTGCTTTCCAACACAGATTCAGTAAAATTTGCCTGGCATGGTATACCATACATGTAGTTGAAACCACAATGGCAGTTTCCCCTTGACCTTAACAGTAGAATAAAAAGTTTGAATTTAAAAAAGAAAATCATCTGGGATATAAACAACTATTTTAGTTAAGTATTTTTTTTAAGCAGAAATAAAATTCTATTGTTCACTTTGAATATATACTGTTCAAATTTTAATTAATTAGATAATTATCTAAAAAGGTAAACTGTACACATGTTCTCCACAATGTATGTTAACGTGTGTTAAGAGGGAATCTACGAATTCTAAAGACCATTTAGGAAATAGTTACCTTTGAAGCTAGGTTGTCTACTAAAGCAATCATAGAGTTCTTAAACAAGGCGGCAGCAGTCAGAGGTCTCTTGGTCACCTCTGTGATGCTCAGTTTGCCTTCCGGCCACATATTCTTCAGCACAGGATTTGAACTGAGAAACACACACAAAAAAATCAAATCATTCATTTAAATAAGATGACTAAAAAGGGTTAGTCAGTCCTGTTAATCTGTGGCCTAGGAATCACAGTGCACTGCAGATGGAATTCATGGAACCTAAGTGGAAAAACTGTTGCATCCAGAAAACTATGATTATATGATGACTAATACTGCATCACAGAAAATTTCCAAACTGTAGCACTTTAAATATATTCTTTAAATTTCTTTAAAGTGACATCCACTAAATTACCATGTAGATCTCTTGCATAGGTAATGTGGCTCTTAGAATACACACATACATATGTATTTTATTTTACATAAATATACACACATATATCTATATAATGCAGACTTTGTAATGGCTTAGAAATGAAGTCTCTGGCAGGAAAATGGTTCTCGTGTCATGGCAGACAATAGGAAAGTGAAAACATCTTCTAACAGGTAATAAATACAGGACTAGGGACATAAACATAAGCGTTCGGATCCAGTCTCCTGGCAAAGCCATCCCCTGGAGCTGGATGTATGAGCACGTTCACAAGCAGAGCTGGTGTTCCCAGCACTCTACTGCTGTCACACTAGGGCTACTGTGACCCAAATCTAAAAACGCACTGCAGGACAATTCCATGTTGAAACCACAGGCTTGTTACTGGACTCTGTGGACATATTTTCATATAAAATGTGTGTAGAACCTCAGCTGTGATTTTCTCCCATTTCATTTAGGGTGCTTTGCACCTTAATGTAACTGGGACTGGAAATGCTGCTCCATTTGGGGAACTTTTTTTCTTGTCAGAATTGTTTTTTTTTCTTACAAATTTGTGGTTAGAAAATGAATAATTAACATAGGCTAATTGTTTCTCCATCATATGTCCACTTTTCTTTACCTTGTGGTAAAGAAGTTGGTTCCCCAAAATATGCTGTGAATTTGTTTCACACTTGCTCAGAATAATCACTGTGAAATGGAGGAAAGTATGATGCCAAAGCAAAGAAGTGATGAGGAGAGTTGGCTAGGTCTGCGGGTCCAGAGAGGGTAACACTTCTAACTACCACCACTGTGTAAGACCAACTACCATCAACAGAACCAGAAAGACAATGTGAAACTCTTTGATTGCTATACAGTTCTCTTCCACCATTTCCAGTCATGTCCCTTATAAAAATGAGCACATAAACACGCTGTTTACCCCTTCTTTCCTTTAGCAGAGAAGCAATTCAAGTGATGGCCCTTCACTTCTGCTGTGTGGGGTTCCTTCCAAACACTTTCAAGCAGGATTTTCAGGCAGTGAAAAGCTGTGCTGTGCATGCTGGGGGAATTCTTACAGGTGCCAAAAGACTGAGGATCACTGTTGTTTGGATCTATGCAGTTTCTAACTAAATTCTTCCCCTCTCTCCCAACAGTGATGTTAGTTGTGACTGGATACTAGTCTCATATAATGTTGTAAGTGGAGGAGAGGAGGAAGACTTAAAATATGGTTACATATCACATTAAAGTTCATATTAAAAAATCCAAACAGACAGAGTCATTTTAAAAGAGAATTTTCAGGTCAGAAAGTCATGCATAAAATATTATCAAAACATTTTTTAAAGCCATCTTAAATACCTGGATATTTTTATTTTCTCGTTTAGATTTACTTTTATTTATATGAATGTGTGTATGTGTGTTACATGTATGTACATGCTAGTAGAGGCCAGAAGACGGTGCCAGATCCTCTAGAATTGGAGTTGCAGGCAGTGTGTGCTACCTGATATGGGTGCTAAGAACTGGACTCTGGTCCTCAGGATGCGCAGCCAGTGCTCCAGCCCTTAGAACCTCAACTTATTTATTTTTAAAAAGAGAAACGAGAGCAGAAAGCCAGCGTCTATGAAAGGTGAGGCAGGTGTGAGCAGCAGGAGGCAAGTAAAGCTCAGGCCACCCGTCTGCTCCACTCCTCCATTTCCAGACAGACGTGTGTAAAGAAGTGAACATACACACCATTCCTGTGTGCATGTGCAATTGGGGGGCTCTAAAGACTAAAGTTCTAAGAGTCACATTAACATATACCAAAAAAAGGGGGATGCATTCAGATTTTGGGAGGTTGGCCAGCCACAGAAACATCAAGAAGTGCTCACAGGTGAAGGTGCCTCATCTACATGCTATCTCACCGCAAGGTCTTCCCCATCACAAAGACATATGAGGTGAAGCAGCAGTGAGCAGATGTTTAATCTTTTTACTGCTTTAGGAGCTGATAAAATGGATTCATCTTGCCCCAGCCCAGTACCATTAACCGTTGGTTTTATCTAAGTTCCTTTGTTCTAACTCCATGCTTACCAAGCGCACAGCAGACTGGCTTTATGGGTAATATTTTTCATTGTCAATTAGTAAGCGAGTTTGGCTTCTGTTTGGCTTCCTGAGCAGGTTTTTCCGATAGAAAACAACCTGTCATAACAATGTAAGTAGTGCACTCTATGTGACTACTCGATATTTCTGGAAATGCATCCATGTGTTACTTCATTTCTACCTAGACAATGTTAGTCCACCACTGAAAGGTGCTGCTGTCAGCTTATTCTCTGGGCCATGATAAATGCACAAATGCAACAAGCACTGTTTTGGGTTCCTTTTTGGCTACGATCTTGACAACACACTATGACATCACCACTGGTCAAATGGTTATTTTTCCAGTTTAACATTTTCTACATAGAGAAATGCTAGACTTCCATTTGTTTCTCAGGTGGGTGCATATTCACCCGATGAACTGAATATTGAATTATTTCTTTTCTGAAAGTCACTTTCTCCTTTGCCCAGCTCTTGCATAGACTGACTTTCCTATTCTGATGTCTTTTTACGTTTCTACTACTGACAGCTCCATCCTCATTCTTGATGGCTTTAGAATTTACAGACAAGCCATTTTAGAGCACAAGGTTTTGAGAGAATCATTTAAACATCTTTTGTCCATCTTTTCATTTTCTTTTCTCTCTCAAGTCCATGTCAGTCAGACCTTTGTCTTGACCACTGCCCAGAAATCAGTAGTTTATGACTTAGTCCATGAGCAAACAGGGTTGGTTAATCTTGGCTCCATTCCTGTTTTCTATTTGATATAGTTTATTACTGTTTTCTTTTGTTTTAAAAGAGATTTATTTATTTCATATGTATGTGCATGAAATGTATGTGCATTGAATTCATGCTCACTTGTGTAGGTCCAGAGAGGGTGTCAGGTCTCTTGGAATTGGAGTTGTAGGCAGTTGTGATGTCCGTCTGTGCTCTTTGCAAGAGTAGCAAGTGTTCTTAACTGCTGAGTCATCTCTTAAGCTCCACTTAAAAATATTGATTTGTTTGTTTAAGTACCTCCATGCCCCACTGGGCTTTTGTTACACTGGATTTCTTGCTTTCTTTTTCTTTTGTAGACTGCCTTCAGCTTGTCAGGTTTTGCTTTGACTCAATTCTGGACCATTTAGGGATCCATTATTTTTACCCTCTTCTCTCCATTACTGCTACTTTTTTTTTAATCTACTCACTCTTCCAGTCTCATGGTCTTATATACAATCCCTATACTGACATCATCATGCCTTTCTAGAGATGCAGATGCAATTCCACAGTAGCCGATTTGTTATTTTTGCTTGGGTGCAGTATGCACTTCGGACTTCCACATTCAAAACATAGCTTGTCTTTCCACATTAGGCTCCAGCATCACATCTGGGTTCTGGCTATCCATCAGCTCACAGCTCAACTCTCCTTTCTGAAGATTACCCAGTCTGACCCTTTTTCACCTTGTCACTGCTTAGCCAGCCTCAGCTGCTCTCCCAAATTCCACTCTTGGCAGTGACTGTGTTTTTTATAGTGACATTAGTGATCTCTTTGGTACAAATCACACCAGATCATGCTTTCTAATGGTTTTCCCTCCCTCTTCATACTTTGGACCTTATGTCAGCTCACAGACTATGATTCTGGTCCTGCCCACCTCTGAAAATTCACTCCTTACCATTTTCCCCATCTCTCACTCTGTTTTTAGCATACAGCCTTTGCTGTCCTTCCTGCCGTCAATAATCTCAAGTTGGTTCCTCACTTGGAGCTTTGGACCAGCTGTTCTCTCTGCCTGAACTACTCTTCCTCCAGATAGCAGTGTGCTTCCCTTCCTCATTTCATATAGGTCTGCTGGATGCTTCCTTTAATAAGGGTTCTTTCCTGTTCATCCTATTTTTAATACCTGAACCTCTACTCTTAACATTTCACCTACTTTTTCTGAAAGTTATATATTGATTATTAGAAAAAAGTAGTTTCTAAACTGTTTTCCTAGCTGCATCTCAGAGCACAGAAGGATATGCGGCTCAAAAGTATATAATACAATTTTGTAATCTACTGAGGAACTACTTAGACTTAAATGAGTGAGCAGAGTTCTCTCTCATTTACAGAATGATGGCCAAGAAGCCTCTTTCATCTTCCTGAACCTTCTCTCTATACCAGGTTTAGAGTTCTATCCCCTGCCTGTTTTTGTTCTGTGTAGCCTTCTGTCTTTAGGTAGTTTGTGAGGAAATTCTCTTGTTCAGTCATGTCAAGAGTCAGTCTGACAGCAGAGGGGCTTCTACCTGGTGTAAAGAACCTGCAGCGGGGATCTGAGTATGTAACGGTTTTAGGTGGACCAGAGGCTACTTCACACCTGTCACCTCTGGCTTGGCTTGGGGACTACTGAGTACAATGGAACAGTGTGCCAGAAGGCTGGTGGCAGAGAACACAGAAACAGAGACAACCCAAGGAGAATCAATGCAACTCTTACTGGTAGTAGCCCCTGCCCAAAATCCAAGGATTTTATAATTTTGAAGTCATAAACATTTTTGTTCATTAAGTATAACAAAGCAGAAAAGTCTGCTAAAACCTCTTTGAACTGTCATATAAAAATATCATGTGCACACACATATATATGCAATGTATGTCAAAAACCTTAAGGCAAAGGTAATAAACAATCGTACCTGTTATACATGAGACGCTTGAAATCTTGAAATAAAGTATCTTTATTTTTGTCAATAAAACCAATGACAGAATAGCTGGAGAGAGAACAGAATGTATGTGTCATCACCATGTAAGAGCCACACTTGAAATTCTCTAGGCATTCATAGGTCTTTCCGCTAGCAGTTTTGCAATCCAACTTCTAAACAGCCAGTTCACTTAGCTCTGAGGCAAAGATCGGACTTTACACACTAAATAAAATGACTCTGCTTCTCTCCTTCAGGAGGAAAGTGAACACCAGTCCCATCATTCTGAGTAAGAACATCATTGTCTGCTGGCTAGTGCTTACCTCAAGATGACGACTTCATAATAGATAGCTGTATTTATCATCCAGCATTCCTAAGATACAAAGCAAAACAGCAACATACAGCAGCTAATGTCTCATCCGTGGGGAGTTCAAGTGACTTGCCTAAGTACCACTCAGTGTGCAGGGCATGAAAGAGTCCAGGGAGAACTGCAAAGGATGGTAAGAACTGGATAAGGAAGGGAGAAAGGACCAGCAGATCATGTGGGGCAGCAGGCAGAATGAAGGGCTGGAAGCAGGCACATGCAGAAGCATCACAGAGGTACAAGCTCACTATTCACTGTCTGGAGGAGTGCAGGAAGTAAGGCTTTGAGAGTGCAGCTAAGATGTCAGTTGTGAGAAGAGCACAAGGCAGGGGAATTGTACTGCTGCAGTGATCGGAGAAGCCTCTATGGGGCGCTACTTCGTGCTGGTGTGGAAGAGGAACTGGGCCCTGGGTGGTTAGACACAGGCTGGGTGGCTGTGCGAACCGTAACTCTAAGCCCCTTCTTGTCAGTTTTGCTCTCTGTCTGTCTCCTTTTCTACTTGACAATCACATCAACACTTCTCAGGCCTCTAAACCCGACATTTTACCTTACATATTTAATTTTACAAAACAAAAAATTATTCCAGGTGTGCATCCACAGGCATTTTAAATCCAAAATCATTTTGTTGCCTGCCTAACCTTGTTCTTCTTCCTAATACCTTCCTGCCATTCTTAACTGAACATGTGAACTCTCCCTACCTTTACTCTATTGTTAAACTCACACAGACTGAATTTCAAAGACCATCATATAAGTGGTCAAGCCTCACTGTGATTTGAGCTCGGTCTACTTTTCCAGGCACTTCCAATCTATACTATAGGAAGGATGGATACACTCCTGCTACTTCCTGAATATTTTTTCACCACCCTTCCCACTTCTTCCTATAAAAATAATTCCTAGCACCCAGAGCCCAACAGCATCAGCCTCCCTAGCTTACCACAACACCTAAAAATATTATAGTGTTTTCTTACTCAGTTTGTCACAACGCTTGCTATGACTCATGGTAATCACTATAACATCTTTTCTTATGCACACACATGTGTATGTACACGTGTGTCTATTCATGCTTAAATATACATTTAATCACATACATATGTGCATATCTTGTCTGAAAAGCTCCTTTTGGTCAGATACCATACCCTATAAAGGATTGTGCATAAAAAACCCAGAAGAGGACTGGAAAGCTAAAGGAGAAGCCTGAAGCAGTGAATGTCAGTTTGTGGCTCTGGCCCAGGAGCCTAGAAACCTAGTTACGTGGCGTGAGACTTTGGGCCAGTGGTCTACTCATTCTGTAGAAGCTGATTTCTTGCTAAAACAGGCGGACTTGGGGGCAGAGGGCTCTGTCCAGCTTTGCATTTGCGCTGCCCTGCTCCTCAGACAGCAGCCTGGAATGACGCTTGCACTTATCTGGGTGGGAGCATCTCGGCGGTACTTGTCTCTCCTACTCAGTGCTCTAAAAGCCGGGTACAGGGACACAATGGTGGAAAACGGTGACACCGCGCAATGACAGCTAGTTTGACAGAGGGTGGTAATTTTGAACCATATTATTTTTATGATTCTGGAGTTTTAATTTAGTTAGAAATAGCTATTAAAGATTCTTCAAATGTCTTTTCAGCATTTTTAAAGATAATCATTTGCTTTTGTCTTGATTAATTTCCTCTTGTAATGGGTCACGTGGGAAGAATTTCTAACATGATAAATAAGGAAAAGGTAGAATTCTTTACACAATATGATAAGGGATCAGGGTTCAATGAAGAGGGAATGCATAACAAATACAGCACTAAAAGATGACTGCACAGCAAGTAACAATCACACCAGCCTCCCTGAAACTTGGGAATGCTGTCTTCTATGGCAAAGAGATGTGATTTTATTAAGGATCCTGAAGAAAGGAACTAATCTAATAGTGTACTGGGGGCCACAAATGCCACCACAATCTGCTGACATGGAGGAGAGAGCTAACCCTTAGGAAGGAGCGATATAGCCAGGAGAAGCCATAGGAGCTACAAACACAAACCAAGGAACGCCACAGCATCAAAAGGTGAAAAAGGGCAGATTCTCCCTGAGAGAAGCCTCCAGAAAAAGTGTAGCTTTGCCATTGGCAGATTTTGGACTTCCTGCTTCCTGAACTAGGAAACTATGAAAGCTCACTCCTCCTGTTTCTGTGTTTGTTTTAGTGGTGCTGGGATCCTCACCTATGCCAGGCAAGCACTTCACTGCTAAGCTATGTCCTTCACCCGTGTGGCTATTGTTAAGTCACTGGTTTGTGACAGTTCATCAAAGGAGCACCTGAAAACTAACATACCAAGGTAATCTTTACACCGATTGGTATTTGCATGTCAACTGCTATTTTTATTATAAGGCAATAAATTTTTTTAAATTATATTTTTCTAAACACTATGTGATAATAATAGAGCAAAACTGCTTTTGCTTATAACCACTTGTAGTCCTGCAATCACCAGGTGCCCTTCTGCACACTCTCCAGCCTTTTGCCCATGGTGTTGGACCTGCACACTGCTTCCTCCAGCAAGACTCCACATTGCTTGCATAATGCTGTGTGCCTCTCCAGCTTAGCCTTCCCCTCCATTCCTGTACTTGGATGTGTCTACCTGTCTTCACCAACCTGCTGGCTTCTTGTGGGCATAGTCCATCTTATCCATGTGTCTACCCTAGACCCTAACACGTTTCTAAGGTCTACTGATACATTGGTTCATTTTTACTGAATTCCAGCTACACCAGGAAGTACACATGGTCCCACAACATGTGCTCAAACCAAATGTCTGAGAAGCAAAGAAGAAATGAAGCTATGCTACTTTCTTCAAATCAAGAGACTAAAATATGCTGACCTACAAAATGATCCTCAACAAAGAAAGCCCCACACACATCAAAAGAAAAACAGTTGCCTGGTCCCATTTTCTGAGGTGAGGCTGCATGCAAATCATCATGCTAGCCGCCAGAGTAAGATACTCACACCACGTCACCTGCATAATGCCGGATTCGAAAGTCCCGATCAAACTCAAGGATTTTGTCTGAGGCACAGGTCTAAGAGATAAAAAAAGAACATAAATTTGAAAAAAGACATTTTCAACTTAAATGTACTCTAAAAGTACATTCCAACTTAATATGACCAAACATCAGAAACCAGGACATCTAAATGAAATCACACTCTGTGGGGTTTGTTTAAATACATGGCTGACAAGGTAAAGGCTTTTGACCGAAATTCACGCAGTACACAGCTACCTTCATTTGCTGGCTGTCCTAACAGTTGATATGGTCGAGTGGCCAGGTCTGTACAATACATATGAACTGTAGCTATCCCATACCCAGTGTGGTCAGGGGTTGACAAATGATGCCCTTTATTTAGCTGGATGTAAAGGATGGTCCCTGGCGAGTGGGGCAGCCAGACAATGGAAGAAGTATGTCTTTCTGAGAAACAGACACTTACATCTTTGCTCCGCTTGGGAGGATCACACCGAAGACTTACTCTCTGTGAGGCACACACACATCACTGTCCTTATAATCTATCCCTAGAGTTTAACAATCTCTCTCACATGGGGACTGAGGTTCAGTGACGTAGACAGCTGGCACTGTATCGCACTGCCTGTAAGTAGAAGCCCTGGAAAGGCTCCAAGAAACAGAAAGGAACATGTCTTCATGTACACGGTAGCTTGGCTCATCTGCCTGCTGAGCTGGACTCCATTTTAGGTGCTCTTCAGAGAAGAGCAACCTTGCATACCTCTTTCTTATTGAAGGGGAATGCAGGTTTTCTATGTCCCCGGATTTGTTCATGACTTCCTCCAACTTTCTTTGCTACAGTAGGGCCAGGCAGGCAGGCAGGTTAAAATCTACACAGTACCATCCAGTGTCACACAGCACACAAGCCTATCCAACCAGGACAGTAGGCTTCATAGGCTAAAGAAGGATGTCCTAAGAATTTCACAAATGAAGAATTACAGGAAGTCGGAGGTTTACTCTCTCTTTTAATAATTATGTATCTGAGAAAATGGAGCATTAAATAAACTGAGACCACAGAGGAAGACAATGCAGCCAGTTCTGATGAGACCTGATAGGCGAGGGTCAGATAGAAGGGGAGGAGGACCTCCCCTATCAGTGGACTAGGAGAGGGACATAGGGAGAGAGGGTGGGACTGGGAGGAGATGAGGGAGGGGGCTACAGCCAGGATAAAAAATGAATAAATTGTAATAAAAAATAAATATGAAAAAAATAAACTGAGACCAAAGCATCTAGCATAAAAGTGTCTCCAAAAGATACCCTCCTCCCGTTCTCTCAAAGATGTACTTCATTTTTAATTGTGTGTATGAGGGTTTGTGCATAGTGGACGTGGGTCCCGTTAGGGGCCAGAAGGGGGTTTTGGATATCCTGGATCTGGAGCTAAGGCAGTTGTGAGCTGCCTGGCATGGGTGCTGGGAACTGACTTCTGGTGCTCCGCAAGGCCAGTATGCTGCACTCTTAGCTGTGGAGCACTCTCTCTAGCCTGACTCCCCCCACCTCTGCCCTTTCGAAAAACCCTTTAATTTGTAAACTTCCTGAAAGAATATGACTCAAATTAGGGACCATTCAGATATTTGGATAAAATGCAAAACTGTGATTGTCCCCAACACATCAAAAATTCCGTTAACTTTTTCTTGTACTATTATATACTTATTATTTAGCTTTTTATTTTAAGATATTTTATGGTTGTTTGGATCATGTGACTGCCTCTCCACGGTAACTTTAATGAAAAGGATTTTTTTTTTTAGCACCAAATAAAAGCCATCAATCTTTTATTGAACACGCCAATAAGTCTACCTGATCAGTTAGCAGTGGCAAAAGACACCTGGCTCAACATACAACCCGATTGGCGTTACCTAACAAAAAGGCGTGTGATGGTTCAAGTGTCCTGACAGCTTGGCTATTTCCTTTCTCTCCTTTACTAGCAGATTTCCTCAAAAGATGGGGCTGGGGAGGTGGCTCGTTGGTGAAGTGCTTCTGCGTAAACATGAGGACTTGGATTTGGACCCTTACCAGTTACAGGAAAGTTGGGTACAGTGACATCTGTAATCCTAGTGCTGGCAGGGCAGAGACAGGAGGATACTTGAAGCTTGCTGGCTAGCCAATAGCTCAGTCAGGGAGATCCAGGCTCAGTGAGAGACCTTGTCTCAAAAATTAAAACAGAGGGCCAGTGGGATGGCTCAGTGGGTAAAGGTACTTTCCACCAAGCCAGAGTTGGATCCCTGGGAGTCACACAGTAGACAGTCACACGTGCATGCACACATCAAAATTCATAAACAAATAAGTGTAAATGATTTTTTAAAAGTTGGAGAGTACGAGGGAAGATATAGGACATTGATCTGCTTACACATATGCACACATTTCCAAAAGAATACATTTTAAATATCCCCATCTCAGTACTTGTCCAAGGATACTGAGGGAGGAGGAAAGAGAAGTAGGCACTTGATCTGTTGGGAAACTGGGACTACCACAAAAAAAAAAAAAAGAAAGTAAATAAAAGAGAAAAAATCAACCACTATATAACTTATTGTTTAGCATTTCCTATCAAATCAGTAGCAAGTACTTAAACACAAGATGTTCAGTTGCCTTTAGGAATTAAATTACAGCTTAGTGTGTTGGCACACACTGCTACTAGTTACTTGAGTGGCTGAGGATCAGCAAAGCCCAGGAGTCTGAGATTACATTTAAAAAATATCTTCTTAAGGGGCTGGAAGGATGGCTCAGTGGTTAAGAACACCCACTACTCTTCCAGAGGACCTGGGTTCAAGTCCTAGTTCCTACAAGGCAGTTCACAACTAGCTTTAACTCCAGCTTAAGGGTATGTGAGTCCCTCCCCTGGCCTTTGAGGGCATTGCATGTACTTGGTACACATACATGCAGACAAAATACTCATACACATAAAATAAAATGAAAAACAAATCAAAATTTTTGTCCAATCAACTCATTTAACTCAGTTGTATAAATGACCATGGTGAAAGATAGAATAATAATTTGGGGTGTCATTTTTGAGACAGGTATCTATTTAAATAAAAACAACCTAAGTAAGAATTATTTGGAATGATCCTGGCCAGTTTGGTGCAGTTTCACCAACACTGATGTGTAGTGTCTGGAGGGGACAGCAGTACATGAATCTCCAGAGCCTATAATGACAATGGGCATCTCTAAGCTCCCTCGCCAGCAGGAATTTGCCTGGACAAAGGTGCCCCTAAATGTCTCACTGTGATTATAGTTACTTTCCTCTTTGGGAAGTTTTGTGTCCAGCACTGAGGACTGTTAAACAAGAGACACTGAATTAGACCTTTGGGGTATAGACAGAACTGGCTGAAGGGAAGCCAGTTAAAGGTCAGTCTGCACTGGCTGAAGACCAACTTGTAGCTACAAACAACTGGCCTGAGATAAGTGTCAGTCAATAATAGATTTAAAGATGATTCACACTTTCTCTACAGTTAATTCTTGGATTTCTTGGTTTGGATTACATAATTCTGAAGGGGATGTAGTTAGGAAGTAGATTTATTCATGCAGTGGTGGCAATGTGCCACAGATCTACAGAGGAACAGAACTGCTTCCCATTTCTTTCCGGATGGGAAGGTATGGGGCCTGTTTTCCTGGCAGTTACTGGACAACTTTCATTTGTCAGGAAGCTTGGGGCGACAACAAGGTGTCTCCCCCCCCAATACAGACACCTAAACAAACACGACGGCATACTGCATATAAGGTCTAGCACAGGGTCTGATAAACACAACTCCCACCAATTATTACATAAATGAGGTTCATTTGTGACATTTTTAGATTATAAAAAATGGAGAGTTGAAAGGACACTCAATACGCTGAAGAATGCATTTCTCCGTAACAGCCATGACCTCAGCTAAAATGTCTCACTTTTAAGCAGGTCACAGGGTCTGAAGAACACAGACAGGGCACACTCCATATTTTGTAAATGCGGATTATGGTGATAAGCCAAGGACAAAAGCAATTTCTTATGCCAGAATTACCAGATGCAGGCATAAAATTCTAGCAAATGAACAAGGACTCAGCACCTATTGGCTATAAATGACATCATGCTTTCTAAAGAATCCTGTTCATTTTCCCTGCATCTAGAAAATTGCTCAGTCTGTAGCTCCCTCTCCTGGATTCTATAATTTTGTCAACCATATCACTATATCAGAGAACCAGAACTTACCCACAGAGATGCATCATGTACCAGACTGTCAGGCGGCTCCCCTGTATTTGACTGTACATTCTTTCAGTCTAATGTAGAGCAATGTTGCCCTGCCAAACAATAAGCAAAAATCTTACAGCTCAAGTTAAGAGGGCAATCTCATTATTACCTTTCGGCTGGAAAAATGGCCGTGTTTGCCCAGTTTACTGTTAAGGGCCTCAAGGAACATTCCATCAGTGACTTTGCCAACGTTCATACAAGCGTCGTCCAGGACTGCAATGATGCCTTTGTGCTGCTGCTCCACAAGGTCCACAATGATCTGGTTGTTGAAGTAATCAATCTGCAGGACAAGCATGAAAGCAATGTCAAAGAGAACAGGAACCCCATCGGGCAAGACTCACAGATGTCACCTTTCCTGTGAAACACCTCAGTGTCAACTAGGTAGACAGCATTAGTGAGGATGAGCACTAAAATGAGCACACATGTTAACGCATGCTAAAGGAGTTTCTGACTTAATGTCGTCATTCTCTTTATGCTATGAAGGAAACATCAGGGCTGATTATGGACTAAGGCAAAAGTGATTAATCTTGTCTTAGTCCTCCCTATCTCCAAGTACTGCACTACACAACCCCACTCCTTTATTATGTGAGCCCCCAATCTGTTCGTTGTTCATGATAATATGGTTTCCACTAGGTATCGCCAGATAGCCCCAAAGTATCATTTGATGTTTGAAATGAAAATGAAGTCAAAGTACTCTACAGAATCTGCAGTTCTACTTACGTGGCATGTATTGATAAAAATCCAAAGGAGAATTTGGAGAATTCTAGTCACCCCTACCCCCAAAAAGCATACGAGTCTAACATTTTTGAAATTTTTCTGGGAATAATAATTTTTAAAAATTGAGGCATAAGTACATATAAAAGATAAGAATAAGCTTTCCAAGAAGACCCTAAAGGAATTCCTGAATTTTGGTTGACAGTTTTTAAGAACGTTGATTTGCTCAGGGATATGGTTCAGGAACATGATGAACCTATTCTAAAGCACTTGAAAGATATTAAAGTGAAGTTCTCGGATGCTGGCCAGCCTATGAGTTTTATCTTAGAGTTTCACTTTGAACCCAATGAATATTTCACAAATGAAGTGTTAACAAAGACTTACAGGATGAGGTCAGAACCAGATGATTCTGATCCCTTTTCTTTTGATGGACCAGAAATTATGGGTTGTACAGGGTGCCAGATAGATTGGAAAAAAGGAAAGAATGTTACTTTGAAAACCATTAAAAAGAAGCAGAAACACAAGGGACGTGGGACAGTTCGTACTGTGACTAAAACAGTTTCCAATGATTCTTTAATTTTTTTGCTCCTCCTGAAGTTCCTGAGAATGGAGATCTGGATGCTGCTGCTGAAGCTATACTGGCTGCAGACTTTGAAATTGGTCACTTCTTACTTGAGCTTATAATCCCAAGATCAGTGTTATACTTTACTGGAGAAGCTATTGAGGATGATGACGATGATTATGATGAAAAAGGTGAAGAAGCTGATGAGGAAGGGGAAGAAGAAGATGAGGAAAATGATCCAGACTATGACCCAAAGAAGGATCAAAACCCTGCAGAGTGCAAGCAGCAGTGAAGCACAGTGTCTGGCCTTGAGGACGGCCTACCCTGGCCTACCTTCTGCTTTCCTGGAAAGGATGACTTTACATCATTTGAACCTATTTGGAGTTTTTCTATTATTTGTTTGCCTAATTTTGTCTTTATAGCCTAAAATAAAAATGCTGCACAGTTGTAGCTCTCACAGGGTGATGTCTCAGTGTGTACTGGTTGAGGCTCTTGCAGAGAGTTAGCTTGAGCTCAGGGGTGCTTAGTTCTCTATATTGAACAGCTTTGGAGTGCGTAGTACGCATATACTTCTTTTTAATTAAAAAGTGATAAGTGATGTGTGATACTTTAACAGGTTAAATTCCGTTTTACTAGAACGAAATATCTTTTTAACTTGTTCATTCTAATACTCTGTGCCGAAGGATGGGTAGTGTGTGATTGGCCATGCCATTTACTATGTGTAAAAAGAATGGGTGGCGCTGGCTTCAACTACCTCACAGCTGTGTTAAGGCACATTGGGGTACATCTTACAAACTTTCTCAGTTTTAAAATCCTCAAAAAAAATCGCATGTATTTAGAATATGATGCTCAGCATTATATATTCACATCGAGCTTTGATAACTAAACTGGAGAAAAGTTTATAAACACTGATCTGAGCATGTGGCTCTGATGCTGGTGGGAATGAATGAAGTCAATGTATGACTTCAAGAAAGTGAAAGGTTTCAGTTTTTTTGATTTAGCTTCCCCCCTTTGGGTATTTCAGGTAACCACACTGTAATCCTAAGGTGGTAATGAGGCCATGTGTGTGTTGGGGGAGGGATGGCATTAAGTTTTAGACCACTGAGAACCACATCTGAAATACCTCAGGCTAATTACTGTTCATTTTGGGGGAAGGAATTTTTTTTTTGACAGGGTATATTAATTGGATTGTACTTGGAGGAAAGTCTTAGTTCCTGCTGTTAATAAAATTTGCATCAAGGTTTTCTTTTTGGTGGTGATAATTCTTTTTGTGAGATTTTAGTATTAAAGTCTTAGAATGTAAACACATTCTATAGCTGACCTCTTCCTGAGATTTTCTTTAACTACTGGAAGTCCTTAACCAATTATATAATTTTTTTATTTTGAAAATGATTCGGTTGCTTTTTCTTTAGATGGTTTGTGCTATTTTTGTTTTCTGTAATCATAGCTCATTTAAACACAGCTTATTTTCTTGAACAATAAAGTTTGTAACCTAAAGACAGAACCCCATTTTTAGTGACCTTGCAGAGCTAGCACAGTCTTTTCTTTCTCTTCCTTAGGAAGTAGCTGTTGCCAAAGTGAAGAGGCAACTGTTCTTCGTGTATAATGGGGATATACTTTGTGGAGCTTCAAGGGGGTCAGTGCTCATTATGACATTTTGTCAGTCCCCAGATGGTTCTATCCACTATAGAAGTCTGAAATATGTAATCTGAAATCCTTAATAAAATTCGATCTAATTTTATAAATAATAAAAAGAATAAGCTTTCCACTTGTTTCCATAAAGTGAATAAATAAAGTTGAGAACCTTGGGATTTTTTTCCCCAGCAACTTCAATGTATACAAGGTGTAGATGGGTATATCTAACCTCCTGCTTTGACAGCCGACACAGATCTGTCTCAGGCAAGCCGTGTGTCATAAAGATGAGGCACTTCTGAGCACACATTTCAGCATTGTGTGCTGATAATGTCCCATTTCACGTCAAAGGCCCCTAAACTAAGCATTGTCTCCATTACCTCTTGAAAGCTTTACAGGCTCACAGGAGAACCAAAAGGTGTCTTGCAGATTATAGGCCTAAGCCAGTTTGCTGTGGCTTTCAGCTCCATTTAAAGTCTTTTGTGTTCCTTTCCGAATTTTCTTTGGGATGAAAGCCTGAAAATTACCCCACCCCCACTCCAATCTATTTTTTGTAACACATTTTTCTAGTTTGTCTGAATCATTGATTCTCAACTGAGATTAATTTTGTCTGTGGGGACATTTAGTAATGGCAGTAGATGGTTTTGATTGTCACGGCAAAGGGAATGCTTACAGTGTCGAGTGGGTGAAGGTCAAGATGCTCCTAAACCCTCCAACGAACAGGGGAGTCCTACTTCAAGAATTACCTAGTCCACAACTTCAGTGACAGCAGGGTGGGGAGACCTGCTTTAGAATACGCTTTTTGTGGGCAGTTATTATGTTTTCAGCTAGCGAGAAAAGTTGTTTCCTCCTTTAGAAAAATGTCCTAAAATACACAAAATGCAGGAAATCTATTATTAGCTGACATTTCAGATATTAGGACTATGAAAATAAAGCCTTCTCTCCTGGGCATAAGAATTACCTTACACTTCCAACTGTGTCCTAAAAGCCACTGATCTTTGTTGAAGATTCCAGTGACTCTTGGTATTAGGTCTAGTGGTGTTTCGAGCATTGCTTAAAGTATGCTTTTAAAAAAATCAGGTTCTTCTGGTGACCTGAATGCCCATGAGCTTTTTTTTTTTTTAAATATGGTATATGGGGAGATGGAAAAGATATGACAGCATGGCTTATAGTATGGAGGTCCTGTGTCAGATCCTCACTCCAAATACATACAACTTTGAATAACAGCTTTCTTACCTATGCCTATGGAATCTGAATAAACAACTTTATAATTAAATTTGCTATGAAATCTAAAATTCAGCTATATTATGTCCACATAAAACATACAATGTACACAATCCATCCTTAGACAGCTTCATGTAAACAAATGAACTGAATTTTAATTTTATGAGAGCTCACAAAAGTGTCAAGTTCTTAATAGCTAAAATGATTTGTAGGGGCTCCAGCAATGGCTCAGTGTTCATGAGCACTTGCTGCTCTTAGAGGTACCTGATTCAGTTCCCAGCAGCCACAGCAGGTGGCTCACAACCACCTGTAACTACAGCTCCAGGGTTTCCAATGCCATCTTCTGGCTTCCATGGAACCTGCAAGCATGCGGCGCACATACAGACAAGCATGCACACAGGCATAAATAAAAATAGAAAATAAAGAAGCCAAAAAATATAATTTACAAACTTTTAGAAGCAAATGAATCAGAAGGGTAATCAGGTTTTTACAGACTCCTGACAGGGCTTCATACATAGGCCATGAAACAGACTGTGGAGAAAATCAAGACACTAGATCTCGTCACTAACACACAGAACACACAAATACACAGAACTGTGTTACGGACACTTCAGGAATTGGATTAGCAAAATCTGAGTTGGGAAATCTTACAGGAAAAAAAATGCTCATTACAGAAAAAGTACTCACTTTTGTCAACAAAAGATTACAAAGGAGAAAAAGAAAGGGGGTGGTGAGAGAAGTGAGGAAGGGAGGATGCACATGACCCCAGACCTATGTGAAAAATCAATCAATCAATCAATCAATCAATCAATCAATAATGCAAAACTCTTATTTGGGTCCAAGCAAGCAAACTGTCACCACCAGCAACAATAAAACAACTTAAGAAGCTGGAAATGATATGAAAGGAATTGTTACTAATTTTTGAGATGGGCTCATAGAGCGGTGGTTACAGTTTTTGTAGGAGTATTTGTCTCTTACAGAGATGTGGGAAAATCACAGATGAAGTCATATGATATCTGAATAACTTCAAGGTAATCTGGAACATCACCTCGAGGATAGGTGATGTACACATAGCTGACGTTTCCTTCTTACTCTGTAGAACTTCTGGAATGCTCTATAATGATGAAAGAAATCACAGTACTTAGACGCTTGGGTTTCCAAAGGAAACAGGTTATAATGCTGGTGCACAGTGACATGCTCTTTCTGTTACTTGGGAGTTGGGTTCTTCGTGGTGTGTTTCAGTTCTTCAAGACCCCTCATCTTTAGGGTTACTTTAGGTTGAGCTTTTCTAAGATATCTGGATTAGCCCTGCTGCAGCTGTTACTCTTTCCTCTGTGAACTAAGACAATGGGACTTGATATTCTGATTGCTAACAGAGGTTTTGTTTTGTTTTTTGAGACAGGGTCTTAATATGTAGCGTTGGCTGTCCTCAAACTTGTGATCCTCCTGCCTCAGCCCCTGGAGTGTTAAGATTACACGTATGTGCCACCACAACCAGTTTTGAAAAATATTTTTTCGGTACCTCCAAAATGCACCTGAAGAAAAAAAAGTTTATGAAAGGATTCAAGCTAAGGGAAAAAGCTCTCAACTTCAATTGCATTGTATATTAGACAAAAGATTTGTTTTTAGGAAACTTTACATAAACTGAATTGAATTAGACTTTAAAAAGCTATGAGTTCACTGTTTAAATCAAATAGTTCTTTTATAATAAAACTGACAACTCGGATTTATTTTAAATATTGAAAATTTATGTTTATATACTTCAATGAAATTTTATGATATTCTAATACCTAGCACATAATGGAAGGCAAAGATATAATTTGAGGCAGAAATGCTATTTATTATACTAACTTCTTTCTTTTTAAAATGAATAAGTAGAAATATAAAATAGGAAAGTTTGACTATAAAAATAATTTAAATATGACATTTCAAATAGCTTTTTGGATTGAAATGTGAATAATATGTCTAATATCAAAAATCAAATACTGGCTTGTTTTTTATTGTGTGGTGAGAATGCAAACAGTTTTTATAAACTCAGCAATCAAGTGTGGCAGCAAGGCTTATAATCCTAGTACTCAGAAGGTGGAGGAGAATTAGGAGCACAAGGCCACCCTTAATTTCACAGCAGGTTCAAAGCCAGCCAGGGAAACATCAGACTATACCTCAAGAACAAACAACAACAAAACAAACAAACAAACAAAACAAAAACTCACAAAACAGAAACAAGTAACTACAAAAAATATCAGAAAGTTATAAAAAATCAATTCTTAAACATCTACTCAGAAAATTGTTTTAAAAATACAAATGTTGAACAAATGTCCTTGTTGTATACTTGAGCATATTTTGGATACATGCCTAGGAGTGGTACAGCTGGATCTTGAGGTAGTACTATTCTTAATTTTCTGAGAAAGTGCCAGATTGATTTCCAAAGTGGTTGTACAACTTTACATTCTCACCAGCAATGGAGGAGGGTTCCCCTTTCTCCACATACTCTCCAGCATGTGTTGTCACTTGAGTTTTTTGATCTTAGCCATTCTGATGGGTACAAGATGAAATCTCAGGGTCATTTTGATTTGCATTTCCCTGATGACTAAGGATGTTGAGCATTTCTTTAAGTGTTCCTCTGCCATTTGATATTCCTCTATTAGGAATTCTCTGTTTAGCTCTGTACCCCAGCTCTATTTGTAATAGCCAGAATCTAGAAACAACCCAGATGTCTCTCAGCTGAGAAATGGATACAGTAACTGTGCTACATTTACACAATGGAATACTGCTCAGCAATTAAAAACAAGGAAATCATGAAATTTGCAAGCAAATGGTGGGAACTAGAAAAGATCATCCTGAGTGAGGCATCCCAGAGGCAGAAAGACACACATGGTATATACTCACTTATAAGTGGATATTAGACATATAACATAGGATAAACCTATCAAAATCTGTATACCTAAAGAAGTGAAGCAAGAAGGAGGATCCTGGGTAAGATGATCAATCCTCATTCAGAAAGGCAAACAGGACAGACATCAGAAGAGGGAGAAAATAGGGAATAGGACAGAAGCCTACCCCAGGGGGCCTCTGAAAGACTCTACTCAGCAGGGTATCAAAGCAGAAGCTAAGACTCATAGCCAAACTTCAGGCAGAGTGCAGGGAATCTTATGAAAGAAGAGGGAAATGAAAGACCTGGAGGGGACAGAAGCTCTACAAGAAGAGCAACAGAACATAAAAAATCTGAGCACAGGAGTCTTTTCTGAGACTGATACTCCAACCAAGGAGATATGCATGGAGATAACCCAGAACCCACACACAGACGTAGCCCATTGCAGCTCAGTGTCCAAATTGGTACCTTAGTAAGGGGAACAGGGGCTGCCTCTGACATGAACTCAGTGGCTGGCTCTTTGATCACCTCCCCCTGAGGAGGGACCCAGTTTTACCAGGCCACAGAGGAGGACAATGCAACCAGTCCTCATGAGACTTGATAGGCTAGAGTCAGATGAAAGGGGAAAAGGACTTCCCCTATCAGTGGACTTGGAGAGGGGCATGGGAGGAGAAGAGAGAGGGAGGGCGGGATTTGAAGGGGACAGGGAGGGGGATACAGCTAGGATACAAAGTGAATAAATTGTAATAAATAAACAAAATACAAATGTGCAAAGAAGACTGACTAAGTCTCATCTCTGCCAGGAGCAGGGGGTCTGCTGGTAGAGAACAGGGAAGCCTAGGGAGTTGGCCACTCAGCTGTGAATCCTGGACCAGTGTCACTTGCTGACTACATTTCATTGGCAGAGTTTGCCTCTGACAATTATAAATGTTCACAAAGAGCCACGAGGAGAGAGCTGATAGCAAAACAAAGAATGTGGAACTGGACAGGAATCCAAGCATCCCAGCAATACACCAGGCTTCGGAGAATGGGATTATCTACAGTTGAGAGCAGTTCACTGCCACTTATTTCACAGAGTAGAGAAAATGGTAGGAGGAACAACAAGTGGGTTAGAAGTAAGTTCATCTAAGTCCAGAGAGTGATGCTAGACTCCAAGAGACAAAGAACAGCCAGGAAGCCGGATGGCATCAGTGGTAGTGAAGATGTGAGGCTTATGGCTGTACTGAGCACATCCTGGGTACCAACAAAAAACTCACAAAACACATTATCAGGTTATCAGATTAGAGGAATCGAACTGAATCCCTCAAAAGGGACTGGACTTGCATATCCCAAGGAGGAAGGCTAAGGTCCAGGTGTTCCAAGAACCCAAAATGGTCAAGAGCCATGCTAAGACGGTGGCACAGGGAGACGCTCCCCAGGAGGGCACTCACATGTTTCCAAGGGATGCCTTCCCGCTGGTACTCTTCTTGCTCCTGCTTCAGAACCAGCTGAATAAATAGCTGCTGCAGTTTCTCGTTGCAGTAGTTAATGCAGAACTGTTCAAAGCTACATGAGATGGAAAATGTTAGGACTAAATAAAGAAAAAATTAAGTAATAGGGTGTTAGGTATTTTACCCAGATTACCTGTTGCTGTCAAAGATTTCAAAGCCATAGATATCCAAAACCCCAATAACCGTGTTTTTCCCATGGATTGTGGTGTCGTAGTTCTTGACCTCAATGATGTCATTGATGCGAGTAACAATCCAACAAAAAAGGCGCTCATAGATTGCCTGTGAGGGAGAGAACATTAAAGTTTCTTGCCTGTTTGGGAATGACTCCCTCTGTTTGGACTTGGGATGCCTTCACTCCATCCACCTTCTCCTGACTATTGAGCACATGTGTGAATTAGAAATGTCCATCACCTGTTACAGAAACAGCTACATGATATATGTTAAACTGAAGGAAGCAATCTAGATTTTTAAATAGGTGACTGGCCACTATTTGTATTTTAATACCATTCTCCAGGCATCTGTCTGTGCCTTACTACATTAATGATATATCTGTCCTTCTCACCTCTGCAAACTGCTCCTGCTTTAAGCTATGAGTAAATAGACTTGGATACTTAGGAATTCATTCATTCATTCACTAAATATTTGCTGAGCACTCAGACATATAGCTTGTTGTAAATATAGCACTAAGTACACAGAAAGTCATAGTCTCCAAGGAGTGCAGGAAATGGGTGAAGGAAAACATTACACACAGTGTTTGAGGTGACTTTTAAAAATTACTTATTATGTGTGTCCATATGTGGGTGAATGTAGGTGTCCTTAGAGATGTTGGTTTTCCCGGTACTGGAATTACAGGTAGTTTGTTAAGTTGCCCAAATGGATAGTGGGAAATAAACTTTGGTCCTATGCATGAGCAGTATGTGTGCTTAACTGCTGAGCCATTTCCCTAGCCCTTCCTGAAGTGAATTTAATCTATTCTGTGTTCAGGCAATCCAGTGAAGGTTCCCCTGATGAAGAGACACTTGGGCCGGTCAGCAGGAAGGCAGGAGAGGAGCAACCCAAGCAGAGAAATGGCATGTGCAAGAGGCCCTGTCGCTGGAAGCAGAAAAGAGTGAAGAACTTACGTGGCTTAAGAAAAGAAATGGAGAGATGGCTCAGCAGTTAAGAGCACAGAATGCTCTTCCAGAGGACCCAGGTTCAATTCCCAGCATTCAAATGGCAGTTCACAACTGTCTGTAACTCCAAGATCTGACACTTTCATATAGATATATATGCAGGCAAAACATCAATGCACATAAAATTAAAATAAGATAAAAATATTAAAAAAGGAAAAAGATAAATATGTTGGAATAAGTCGGGAGACAGCAGAAGATGACTTAGGGAGGTAAACTGGAACCACACTCTGTTGAGGTAGGAGGTTTCAATGACCTCATTCGCACAGTTTGTCTAGTTTGCTTTTCTAGCAGTTATACAGCCAGCAGCTTCACTGAGACAGTGATGGCCAGAGAGTCTCATGGGTTCTAAAAGCCCTTAGCCCACTGTCAGGTATGTCTGAACACATTCTCACAGGACTTCATCTAAGCTGCAACCCATGGATCCAGTTCAGTCTCACCTTGGCAAAGGCATCTCTGCCGTAGCTAGCTTCCTGTTCCGTGTGCTGTTTGTCGATGATGTCGCGGCCTGTTGCCACCGTCCGGTAAAGAAGGGCTTTCTCCACCATGTCTGTCTTAGTAGAGAGCAATTCTGCTATGACAGACACAACCTTGCCATTCTCAATCAGTGGTGTGTCACCATCTACTATAAATTTTAAATTTCCCTGTATCAAAAATGAAAAAAAGACAGCATTTCCAATGAGCTTTTGACATATCATGAATTCAAGGGATCTTGCTTATCCTACCTTCCTAAATATATTCATTCATCTGTGAAGGCCTCACACTGCTCTTTCCCTCTTTTCCATGCACCTGTCTATCCTTTCATCTTAGCATACATTTTTGATAGAGGTTCTATATTTTTATGTAGTCAAATGTATGAATATCTTTGACATCCTGGTCTACGGTCCTGGCCTCGGACAGGCTGGCTGTGTCTTGGAGGCCACTTGCAATCATGTTTCAAATGCTATTACCATTAGGCTTGGTGCTGAGTTCCAGATCTGAGGAAATCACAACACAACCAACTGAGCAGTTTCCAAGCCTATAGTGGTTTGGAAGACCCTTCATAATACAAAATAATAAAGAAAATCAGAGTACATTTTTCAAAAACACAAGCAAAATTTTCACAAAATAAATTACTTTCAGCAGGAAGTAAAATCTGAAAGAGTGCCTTGTTTCCATAGAGAGACAATATATTTTGAGAGTCCTTACTCACCAAGTGAAGAATAGCAGCCAAAATTTTATACACTGTTTGAATCTCTTCAGGTTTGAACCCAATTACTTTCATGGCATCAGCTACGACTTTGAACTCTGCAGCATCATTGATGGAAGACTAGACATGAACATGAAAACCTTAAGTCACTAACATTTCACATGAGCATTAATTATGAAACTGAAGTGCTTAGCCAAAGTCTTGGTGCCTTTGTAGTAAGTCACTTTAAGAATGACAAACATTTTTTTAAAATTCATGTTGGAAATATTGTTTAGATCTAAGAGGCCTATGTGTATTTGAGAGCTGTCACTTAAAATAAGCTCCACCCACTTCCCTGAAAGCTTCTGTCCTTAGTTGAATCACTGACAATCACAGCTCTATGTTCCAGGGAGGGAACGGCATGGGATGCGAGGTCGTGCATGAAACTGTTGAATGTGGGTGCTTCTAAAGCCCATGGTTGGCTGCTGCATTTGCAGCTCTCTCCCATGGTTCTTCTCGTACAGGCTGGCAACAGCTCTCATATTGTATAATCGGGCTTATTTCCCAGGTGAGGAAAAGCGGCACCTAGAGGAAGCCACCAGCTGCAGTCACTTAGCAAGCTGTTAAGTAGTCCAGGACTATCCTCCATTATTTTTCTCATGTGATAAGTGTCTGGTAACTTATAGCTCCTACCTGAAGCAGAGGAACTCGACAATGGATCTGCAGCCCTAGGAGACATGGACACCAGGTCGCATATAGCAGTGTGCCAAGATTGCACAGTAAAGAATGGCAACTGCTTATATTACAAGTTTTCCCAGAAGCAGCTCTGGACTAATCTCTTTCTCCACAAACTGCTCATTTTGCCTGGATGGTGCCCTGGCCTGAAATTGGCTTACTGAGGAAGGGCATACAAAGCAAACTCCTCTTGCTTGAGGAACACTTGTTTCTTTGTGTTCTAGGCACAACCAGGCAAGCTCATACACCTGTCAGTGTTTTATCACTATGGGATGGATGTTTAGCCTTATTGAGTCTCAATTTCTTGATGAATTATGTGGACAGAGTAATATGTGTCTTACTCAAATATCAGATATTACTATTATATGTTAAGATTGTAGTTCTGTCCCATACAAGGACATTTCTGCCTAACAGCCTTCCCTCAATTTCATTATTGTTAACAGAACAAGATTTGTTTAGTCCTCTTCAAGCTCATCTCTGACTGACTTGCTCATAGCCTCAGGAGGCACTTGCTGTCATACAGGCTCAGCGAATTCCTTATTGTTTTGGAAAACCTTACCTAGATTTTCTATTACTCATGCCTCAAGGTTATCTTAAATGCACATGAGTCCTACATTCTAAGATTAATTAAAATACAGGTAATACTTTATGGATAGAAACATAATTTCTATCGTATGGGGAAGTGATTATGTTGTAATATAATAAATATGCTTAAGCAGAATTTGTTGTATGATTTTTATTAATGACTATACATACAAATCATTACTAATTATCATCTCTGCATGATAGGATTTAAGCATGTATCTTAGGGGTTTTTCTTTTCTTTTTTTAAAAATGGAGTAGTGTATGGGTATTTTGCTACATATATGTCTGTGTATCACGTGCAAGCCAGAAGAGAGTATCAGGTCCTCTAGAGCTGAAGTTACAGATGGTGGGTGCCATCATGTGGGTGCTGTGAATCAAATGAGGGTCCTCTGCAGAGCAGGCAATGCTCTTTACTGTGAGCCACCTCTCTAGCCTCTATTTTAGGTTTTGACTATGAGTACATATTCTTTGTTTTTGTCAGAAAGGAAGGGAAGAAAAAGTCCAAATGGAAAACCAATAAAAATAGCAAAGGATGAGTTTTATTTATAAAGAGGTTCAAATGTTAACTTAATACTTAGTATTAAGCTACATGACCTGGCAGAAAATAATTTTGATAATAAGATGGTTTTATTGCAAAGGAATAGCCTAGCCACTAGCTGTAAGTGTTGATTTCACAATCCTCTATAGATATTTAATTATTTCTGGCAATGCTGAGAAAGTTGGACCGTTGCCTTCTACTGTTTTATTTTTAGTTCATCTTCAGCCAAACATTTCTGCTCTTAGAAAACTGTAAAAGGACGGCCAAATAATAGAAATAATAGAAAATTAACTATAAAACCCAATTATCATTTACTTCTATGAACAGCAATAAAAATATTGCTAAGCCAGTAATGAAGGTATAACTAGCTTAAGCGGAACAATAACTTAAATAAAAAACACTTCTCACGTCCTTTTCTGTCAGAGATCTTTCCATTCTTCACCCAACTGAAATCATTGGTGCTTCCTCTTGTTTAAGCTGGATCTGGCTGTGTGGCCCAGCCGGATTCAGCATCTGCCTGCCTCACTTCTTCAGTACTGAAGTTACATGTGCCACCATAACCTGCTGGCAGTGTACTTATTGTCATAGAAAAGTTGAAAACACAGAAATGCAGGGCACAAATGTGCATACTCATACCCTCCCGGAAGCAACTGTGACCCACACCTCTCTAGTGCTTTCTGCATTTCTATACCTCCCCTCCAGTGAACTAGGACACCATCGCATTTACTGTTTTGTACTCTTTCCTCCACCATCGCGCTGTTCAAGCTGGCTGTGAGATGAGTAGAGGGGAACTAATCTAAAGAAAGAGAAAAACAGGCCTGCAGGCGTGTATGCGAGTGACTGCAAGCAAGGGAAGGGAACATGGGCCCTTTAGAAAGACGAACACAAAGAACAACTTAAGGGCCACAGAAACTATTTCTAGGATAATCACAATCAATATTTGAAAATAGTGAAAAGCTGGGTAGTGGCACACACTTTTAATCCCAGCACTTGGGAGACAGAGGCAGATGGATCTGAGTTCCAGGCCAGCCAGTACCACACAGAGGAATCCTGTCTTGAAAAAATCAAAACCAAACCAAAACAAAAGTGGGGAAAAAAATATCAAAGTGCTTTTTAATCTCTTTTTGTCATAACAGTATGATTTTAGCCAAACCACACAAATTCTTATGAGGAAGGCTTGCTAGTCCTCAGTGTTTTTATGATTTCAGATAAATGGAGTCAGATCAAATATTAAGAGATATTAAGAGAAAACCTTGAACACAGAGAGAGGTAATTCTCTATTAGATGAGGACAATACAGCCATGCAAGGTTAGTTAGCCAGGTTTTCGGTTCAGTGGTAGAGTAAGTTTTAGACTGAGATTTTTAAAAGCAGAAGAGAGGAGACATTCATTTGCAAGAGGGCAGCCGAGGGGCTGAGCAACAGATTGTGTTTCCTCTGCCTCCTCGTGGTTCTCAAAGAACAACTCACCTTCAGTTGTGCCCCCACACGAATGTAGTTGTAGGACGAGAGTGATTTCTGCAGGTGTAGAGAGTGTAGCAGCTGCTCAGAACCTCCCTGGAGTAGCTGAAAAATATTTAATTTAAATTAAACTGCTGTGATGGATAATCTGGGTTGTCAGCTTGACTGCATTTGGAATCAACTAAGGGCAAACTGCTGGGTATTCCTGTGAGAGATTTTTCTTGATCAGGATATTTGAATTGAGAAGACCCTCCCTAAATGTGGGCAGGACCTTTGAGTGGCAGCCTAGATAAGAGGAGGTCCAAGGGAAAAGCTTTGCTTCTTGTCTTTATATCTCACCAGTCAATTCATCTACTCTGTTGTTGCTGCAGTACAACCACCGCTACTACATTCTTTGGCTGCCAGAACTCAGTTTCTTCAAGGTTCCAAGGAAGATCAGCAGTTCCAGGAATTTTCCAGGCCTTCAGCACCAGATGGGGACTACTGAGGCACCCAGCCTCACGGGCTGAGCATCTACTGGGTTCTCAGCCTCCCCAGCATGCAGACAGCCATTGCTGGACGACCCAGGTAGTATCGTATAAGCCAATCTAATAAATACTGTTTTAATCAATATTAATTCATTTGGTTCCGCCCCTGTAGGGTTCCTACTGGATAATGCAACTGTCAAAGCAGATATGGATCCCCAAATGTCAAATACTCTAACTTAATGACTATCTAGTGTTTATTTATTTTCTGGGCTTTATACATTTAGGTCTTCCTGTTTAATGCTGTGAGGAAACTTTTGGGTATTGTTTTGGCCTTGTTCTTATAGGTAAAAATGGCTTCTATATATTAAGATAGACAGAATGTTATACAGTCATGAGGAATAGCACTGAAAATGTCTCATTTACAACAAAATTGGTCTAAAAGGTTCTTGCTTGGAATGTTATCATCTGTAAGACAAGATCTCTGCCCTGAGGTGCTTGCTGCTTAGCAGTGTCATTATGCTGAATTTAGTTCCTCGGCATTGTGGGAAAGAGGCATCAAATGACAGTCACATGGAGTCCCATGTGCTCAACAGCTTTTCCTCAGCTGTCACAGCCAAAGTGAAGATACTTCACTTCTCAGTAACTTTATCCAACTGGGGAAGACACTGGCAAAAAACTGTAAGTTCTTGAAATAAAACATTCTTATATTTTAAAGAAATTGTTTATCTAAAATCCAGCAACTTGTTAGCAGAAACACAAACACAAAGTTGTTTACCCTTTTGTTTTATTATAAAGCATGCCTTCAAGAGGCCTTGTTGTGAAGGTTCTGCACTCAATAGTAAGCTTAAAATGTACAGTTATCAGACTGTAAAGAATGATTTTTTTTTTAACCAAACATACCAGAACTTGAGTGCTATTGACTAAGGCAGTTATCTAATCAAACAATGTGGTATTCGGCTGTTCTGTCACCATTAGTTGTCTTCAAAGACAGTTACACAGAAATCAATCTTTTTAACTCATAGTTTTAAATGTGTGTCTGCAGGTGTGTTCCTGTGGGTGTGTGCCATTCTTTGGGTTCCATTCACTTTGTTTTTGTTTTTTCAACTGTCTCTGCCTAGCTAGCGCCAGGACTGTACCTGGGTAGCACCAAGCCTACTCTGTGTTTTTAAACACAGGTTCTGGGACTGAGCTCAGGTCCTCATGCTTGCCCAGCAAGCATTTTATCAACTGAAATATCTCTCCAACCCTATAATTTTAATTCTTTAAGTTATAGTTTATATCACTTTGCAATTCAAAAATCTTTAAATATTGGTTTATATTACTTCGAGATTCAAAAATCATGTTAATATCTCACTTGTTCTATGAGTGCAGATGTACCAAAGGAGGGTGATTTAAGAGTTTGTTTCAAACTCTAATAACATTCCCCAAAGATGTACTTATTTTTTTGGAGTATTGATGGCATGGAGGATAATTCTCCCTTGATTTTATAGCTCCTTGTTTTTGTTTTTAAGGTAATCATATTGCCCTACAGCTATCACGAGCAATGAAAACCAAATTTACGTTCACATCTCTGGAACTCTCAAGTACAAGAGGAACAACTCAATTCAAAAGAAAATGAAATCAACACTTCTAGAAGGTGCCATAAACAAAAGCTTTCATGGTCATTACACTGTTACCTCCACTTTGAGGAAATGCAGGAGATGTTCAGTCTGGGAGCATTTGGTTGGCCAGCCACCTACCAGCTCTCACAGTGCTCACACTCATAGTCTCTTAGGTTGGGAAGGATGTGTGCAAGCCTGTACGTACATGTAATTTGTTGTGGAGACAAGGAAAGCTAGAAAGAGAGAGAGGTGTGGGACAGATGAGAGTACACTGGAAAGATTTTTCGACATGACCAGGCAAATGATGGATTCTCTGCGGAAGAACCGGTTACTAACCTGGTAGAAAGAATGGAAGCTTCGCTCTCCTGGCTGTTGTACAATCACACGAGACTAAGGAAAAATATTTTTAAAAAATGGTTAGTCTGAAATAGAATAGACATTGGTAGTGGATGGAGGGAGGGAACTGGGTAGGGGAATGGGTTGAAGAGGGAAGCAGGAGGGATCTAGCGGGGCAGGATGGAAGGAGGGAGTACTGGAAGAGAGAACTGGAATTGGGAGGTGAGGGAACCTGGGAAGAGCTAGGAACCTAGGACAATAGAAACTCTAAGGAGTCTATGAGGGTGACCCTGGCAATATGGAATCTGAAATGACCATCTCCAGTAGCCAGAAAAGACTTCCAGTGAAGGGACTGTGACACCAACCCAGCCGCAAAACCTTTGATCCACAATTTGCCCTGTGTATAAGAGGTGCAGGGGTAAAGATGGAACAGAAATCGAGGAAAAGGCCAATCAATAACTGGCCCAGTGAGACCCATGCCATGAGAGAGAGCCCACCCATGACACAATGATATTCTGCTATACTTGTAGAGAGGTGTCTGGCATAACTGTCATCTGAGATGCTTCACCCATCAACTGATGGAAACAGATGCAAAGACCCATAGCTAAACATCAGGTAGAGCTCGGGGAATCCTGTGGAGGAGGTGGGGAAAGGATTGAAGGAGCCAGAGAAGTCAAGGACACCACAAGAAAACCTACAGAATCAATTAACCTGTGACTATAGGGGCCCACAGAGATTGAACTGCCAGACAGAGAGTATTGTGTGGCACAGACCTAGCCCTCGGCATATGTGTAACAGTTGTGTACCTCCGTCTTCATGTGGTACTCCTAACAGCAGGAGCAGGGCTGCTTACTACTGGACTGCCTTGTCTGGACTCAATAGGAGAAGATGTGCCTAGTCCTCCTGCAACTTGATATGCCAAGTAGGGTTGGTATCCATGGGAGAACTCCCCTTTTCTGAGGAGAAAGAAGGACTGGAGGACACAGGTGAGTGGTGGAGGGAAGAGGGAGGGAAATTTGCAATTGGGATGTAAAGCAAAAAATTGATACAAGAAAAAAATGGTTAATCTGGAAATGTAGGTATAAATGAAACAGAATTAACTTTCTTAGAGAATCTTGAATTTACAGTACTTTAAAAAAAAATCTTTAGCCAGGTTGGGGATTTAGCTTAGTGAGAGAGAGCCCTTGCTTAGCAGGCACAAGGCCCTGGGTTTGGTCCTTAGCTCAGGGGGTGGGTGTAGGGTTATAAAAAAAAATCCTGTGGTAAAAGTTTATCAGAGATGGGTGTTCCAAACGGTTTTCCTGGCAATATTTTGATAATTCTTTATACTGCTTAAAATGGCCGTGCCTTAGCATTCATGAGAACTGAAGCCATATATATATTTTTTTAACCTGGAGTCTAAAGATAGTATGTGCAAGTGGTAGGGATCTAAGTGGGGAGAACGGAAAGGAATGCAAGGGAGGAACATTCTCAGCATTCCCTTGTCCACAGTCTGCTGGCATTTCAAAGAACAAGGCCTCACATCTTATAATAGAATCAGCCAAACATGATCAGGCCCTAAGGACTCTGCTGAGACGCTCCAAAAAGACTGCTCAACATGCATGTTCCTGCTGAGTGTTCTTTTTGACTGAATGTGCACACACAGTGGAATCATGAAACATTGTAGAAGACAGATGACATGGGTAACACTTAGTGTTTCCTATTTCTTTCCAACTGACTCTGAAAAAGCACTTATTTCCTTAGTAGTCAGCCTCAATGTAACAGATAAAAATAGAAATTATAGTGCCGTAAGATGCTGTGGAGTTACTGAGATGGGAAACCCTTGACTCAGAAGCATCAGATCATAATTCAAGGTAAAGGTAACTGGACAGCATGGCCTAACCGGATTGAGAGAATGAATGTGTGTCTTGCTGCTGCCAGTTTTAAATATTTATTGTTTTCAGTAAGAAAACAAATCCTAGAGGAAGGAAAATTTCAGTTTAACGTAAACTGGATGGACGATGGCAACATAAAAAAAGTCTAGGTCTGCAAGCTGGGCATGATGGTACACCGCTGTAGTCTCAACTCTTAAAAATCCGAGGCATGAGGATGGTGAGTCACAGGCCTGCCTTGGCTACACAGAAGAAGGAACGGAGGGAGGGAGGGAAGGAGAGATTTGACTGGTTTGGGTTAAATCTTACCCAGAAGCTGCCACACGTTCTTTCTGTCCCATGTACACCCCAATTTGGCACTGACAATGCTTAACATTTTCTAACTTGATGCACTAAGTGCTCATGTGAGGATGCAGAAAGAGAGTGTCTCACCATGGAAGGCAGACTTGAAGACGAGTAATAGGAATAAACACTACTTTAAAGCAAGAAATGAAATTTCACAAATATTATTTTTAAATATTATTTTAATATTTTAAAAATATTATTTTTAAGATTCACCCTAGAAATCCAGCGCATTTACCTTTTCCAGCAAGTAGTTATTAATATGTCCTCCAATGGGGTCTCCCTTGAAGTCAAAGTTGATATCCATGTATTTCCCAAACCTGCTTGAATTGTCATTACGATTGGTTTTGGCATTTCCGAAAGCTTCCAAAACACAGTTAGACTTCAGTAACATATTCTTCACTCTTTAATGAAAATATATCAAAATTATTATTAAAAAATTCAGTGATGAAGACCCTTACAAAACTGGATAATCCTAACTTCATTCTAGTCCTTATCTCTTGTTTCTATTTTACTGACAATATCCCTCTCACACAGTCACACCTGTAGAAATAACCTGGTTTCTGAGACAACCTCTGCTCTGATTAGTGGAGCATCGTCCCTCCCACTAACCCTTCAAACTTCTGCCCATAAATGAGTGCATGCTTTACAAAGGCATATGTGTGTGTGTGTGTATGTGTGTGTGTTTGTAGGAACTGCTTGCTTACAAAGGACACCATAAAACGAGAGCCCAATATGCTAGAGAATAACAGTAAATTCACATAAGCCTTAGCTGCTGTATAGAAATGAAAGTAATTTAGTTCTAAGCTAGCTACTCTTCTGAGATCCAAAAGAAATTACAAAAATTTGATCAAATGCTCACTCTCAAATTAGACTGCAAAGTGAAAAACCAGAAGTGGGAATATGTCACAATTTTTTAAAGGCCTGTTTTGACTGGGTAATCTCAGTTACAATGAAAATGCAAAATCCATACAGTATCATCAAATTTAAATTCTTTTCCTTTATCTCACCCAGAACCCTGGAATCTGCCTGTCGAGCTGCCTGTGGTGGACAGACGAGTTGTGACTCTTCAGTAAACTAATGTTCAGCTTCAGAGCAACCAGGAGAGTACCCTTTCCCTCTCGGAAAAGGCAGCACCGCATCAGAAAGCCAGTCATGCCGCTTCATTAAAAACACATGACCACAATTCACCTACTTCTCAGGCAAACACTGTGTGCCAGGCACTGTACTCATCTGGCTGTGAGCCCCGCACAGGGCAGTCCGAGACCCTTCACACATGAACCTTACTTGGAATCCCAGCATCAGTGGGTTATGGGTCCATTTCTTTCAGGGAACAAGTTTTAAAAACACAGAGCAAGAAACCTGCAGCAGCTTGAACAGTAAAGCCAAGCTGTGCAAATTCCAAACTCTGCTGCTGAGGTTGAAAACCGCCTGGAACCAGGACACTTTCAGCTATTTCCAAGTATAATTTTTTTTTAAAACTTGATAAAGCTGGAAATTGATAGAGCAATAGAAATAAAAACAGAGAGACAATATGCAACGTGAGGATCAAAGCAATTTACATATAAAAAACTGCTTGCCGTCTGTCTGTCAGTTCAGGCCTAGCCCGGTCTACACACTAAGAGAAGCCGTGTCCCTGAGGCGCCCTTACCTTTCTACCTCTGCTCTCTGGCTGGGGTTGGTGATGGCAGCGATATACTGCATGATGTACTTACTGGCTTCTGTTTTACCAGCTCCACTTTCCCCTGGAGGGAAGAATTGTTCAAGAGTTAACACCAGGTAAGCCAGGAGTGAGCTCCTTGTCAACAGAGTAATTTAAACCTTTGATGGTTATTCATTTAAAATTCTATCTGTCACTTTCTCTTCCACCCTTCCTCTCCTCCCTCCTTCTCTCCCCCCCCCGCCCCTTTTTATTAGGTTATTTTTTTCCCCCCTGGGCTGCTTCTGATGGAAATAAACATGTCTTTTAAAAAATGACAGAAGCAAAATTATCAATTACAAATCAATATTTATTTAAGGAAAAATATATCAAGGAGTAAATTGCGGTAAACTAGTTCCTTAGAGTAAGCAATCATTTCTGAGGATAGAAACAAACTCAGGTGTTGATTCAAACATTAACTACAGCTACATTCACATAACCTTATTTTCTATAGGAAAATTATTTTAAATTTATTGGCAATAAAATAATTAATCACAAAAATTAGAGTCAAGTGCTCACAGGCCCAGCGACTCAGAAGGCTGAGAAAGGTAACCATGGGGATTTCTGAAACTGGTTAGATCCAGCCTCTTAGTTAATATATACATACATATGTATGTATTCAGATATACACATATATATATGAAAAGAAAAACAAGAGTCTTAAACCAAAAATTACAGTAATTTTAGTGAAAAAAGAAAACACCAAGCTTGAGACACAAAGCAAGTGGTAACGGGTAAAAGCAGTGGTAGTGGAGAGGTCGATTTAGAAGTTTCATCTATGTGTTTAAGCACCAAAACTTCACTTACTGAACTATCTCCCAAGGTAATATTTTTCAAAGTAGTATAACCAAACAGTGTATCAATCTCCCAAGGCTTTAAAATTTTTAAATTAGCCCATTTTAAAATTGGGCTAATAGATTGATACAGAATTGGATAAAAATCATTGATTACATGATAGACTTGCTAAAGAGAAAGTTCTAGTTCTACAGAAATCCCAGTGAAAGTATGTCCACTATATACTGCTGAATAGAAAAACTAACTTTGTAATGGTGGGTATATGCCTACAGTTCTGTATGTTTACTTACTTATGCATGTGAGACTCTGTACTTACACACAAAGAAAAATATATAAAGGACACACACTAACCATGTGCTAATTCTGGGATGTTGGGGAATAAGATGGGTTTTTTTTTTTTCCATATCAGATGGGTCCCAGCAGAACCTCCCCTGACCTCCCCCACTCCCAAAAAATTAGCTCTTGCCATTGCATAGTGCCCAGAAGGTGCTACGTAGGCTGCTGATAATTCGGTGTTTGTCAACAAGTTTTCTTAGCTATGACCTCTGTGAGCTATAATAACGGCATGAATGTTATGAGGGTAACCGACTACTAACTGATTGGATTTAAGGCAGACGCCACAGGAAAGTCATGCCTGGTACTGTAAGCTTAGCCAAGAACCTGTGGTTGGGGAGGGAATAGCTCTAGGGGAAACTATTACTTTTCAAATGGACAGTCTCAAACTATCTTCTAAATGCTTATCTTTTAAAAATATTATTTATTATTTATATAGCCTACACACCAGAAGAGGGCACCAGATCTCATTAAAGGTGTTTGTGAGCCACCATGTGGTTGCTGGGAATTGAACTTAGGACCTCTGGAAGAGTACTGTCTAGTACTCTTAACCTCTGAGCTATCTCTCCAGCTCTAAATGCTTATCTTTATACCCAAAGATTAGTGCATCTCTCAGTCCTCATCAGAGAAGCTCCTTTTTGCAGTGATAGTGGTTAATATAGAGACTCATAACTGGTGTAAGTGCAGATAATAAGGGTCTGGTACAGGGCTTAACCATAGGTGAGATATTTGTCTCATAAAGCTCGAGGAACATCATGGACGAAGGGGTGGAAAGATTTTAAGAAGCAGAAGTTGGGAAGGACTGTTGTGAAACTGTGTCTTCAAATCATGACAAGGCCTTTGTACCCATAACTCACACTAAGCAGCTATGGCTGCTTGTACAAGACCCCACACAAGATTCATGGCAGTCAACATTCTAGCATGGATGGGAAAGAGGTTCCACAAGGCCCACCCCTAGCTGAGGAGCTATTGACAGTCGATGGCTACTTCAGGGAAAGAGCATCAGCTTCTTTCAGGGGTGTGGATCCTGGTAGGTTGACCATGCTCCAGTGGATAGTCCTACAGCCAATGAGTCTAAAGGTACCGCCAATTAGATTCAAGTGGGTTATAAACAAAAAAGACATGAAGTTGGGAGGAGAAAATTGTAGTGATGGGAAGAGTTGGAAAGGAGGGAATTGGGAGTGATAAGTGATAAAATACATTGATAAATGATGATAAAAATATTGTCTATTTAAAATTCTCAAAGAATAAAAACATGTAAACAACAAGGACTTTTTATTTTCATTCATGAATTTGTGTAACTGGTCAACTTCTTAAATATTTTAGTTATTAAAAAAAAACAGTATAGTCCTAGGCTATAATTCTCTAATTCCAACACTAAGTTATTTAATCTTCCGACCCTTAACATTTTTATCTGTAAAGAAGAAAAATAACTATGCTACATACCACTTAAGGTTGTTTTAATAACCAAAATAAAATAATGACCATAAAAATATTTTGAAAAGCACAAAGCCACTAAAGTAAATGGGGGGGGGTATTATTAGCATTGGCAGAGATTCCCACAGCTTAAGAGGCCACCCTGTGCCAGGGAAAAGATATTTTTCTATCCTCATTTTAGTAGGCGGGCTGCTGCAAGGGCTCTGCACTGTGTGTCTGGCTAGGCTCCCATTCTCTGCACAAGGGCTGCTGTTCATCCCCTTGTCCCAGGGTTTCAAAGCTCAGGTCCCAAGCTCAGGAAGCCCATTCCTACCCGAGTCTGCACCACAGCACCAGCTTCTAAACACCAGTCTGACTTTGAGTTTACACCTCACATTTCGCATCTGAGCTCATCAGTTTTTTGGCTGTTGTTTCATTCTGTTAACATTTGAATCATGTTTGTTATGTTTTATTTGATATTTTTTGTGTGCTTCAGATAGAAGGAATCATATTCCATGTTGGCTCAGTCTACAAGTGACCAAAAGGCATGCAGCCATAATGTGTACTCTTTTTAAATGATGTGGTCCTGTTATGTTGCTTGGGCTGGTCTTGAACTCCTGAGAGTTCAAGCAATTCTCTTGCATCAGCCTCTAAAACCAAGACTAGACGATGAACAAACATGGTAGAAATAATTTGGTATTTAGTGTTCATTACTTTTTTGGGACCAATAAAATCTTTTGGGTTTCTAAGTTTAAAAAAAATAAAAAGGGTCTCATCAATTGTGTAAATTCCTGAGTGTAAAAAAAAAAAGATACTAAATACCTTTTGACCTTGGAACCAGGCCCCCCTCCAAATACCTGATATCATAATACAGGTGTCTTTTGATCGTCTCTTCATAGCCTTGTAAGCAGCGTCAGCAATTGCAAAAAGATGAGGAGGTCTCTCATACAGCTCACGACCTTTATACTGCTCAATTGTGTCCCTCCCATAGATGTTCAGCACCTTGTATGGGTTCACAGAAACGACCACTTCTCCGATGAATGTGTAAATGCGTCCTTTCTCAAATCTGCACACAAGCAAGAACAAAAGGTAGCTGTGGTTATGCAGATGTCTGATTTCTTTCCTTATAGTCTATTACCAAGCAGGTCCAAATCGCTCCAGGAACTATTCCTGAACTGACAATTCCTCAGTTCCCAGTTTACCTTTAAAAACCACATAACAGCTTAGTGTGGTGGCTTGTATCTATAATCCCATCTCTTAAGAGGCTGAGGCAGGAGGACTGCTGTGAGCTGAAGGCCAGCCTTGGCTACATAGTGAATCTCAGAAGAAAACAACTAACAGCAGAGACTCTACCTGATGCTACTTCAGATGCCACTAGTGAAAAGGGCCAGTAGGGTTTACAAGCCAGGCAAGAGGAACTTAACACTCATAAGGTCATGGATTTGCCTTTCCCAAATACAGAAGGTCAAACAAGAGAAGGAAAAAAGTTGGAGAAACCCCTCACAGTTCTAGTAAGAAAAGAAATAGAAGTTAAACCAGGTCTTGGAATTTACTCCACTGGATTTTCAATTACAAAGAAGCCTGTTTACATTTATTTCTTTTCCCTCTAGAAGCTTCACTTAATTGTCAGTAAAGAAATAAACACAGTAAAATTCACAGCAGAGAATGGTAGAGGAGACACTTCTGATATAAATCACATTGCTTTTGTAGTTACTGCCTGGAATCCCATGGTGTAGATACAGCATGATTTATGCAGTGATCTCCCTTTCCTCCTGCTCCTCTGAGCAACACTGCAGAAAACACCCTGGACACACAGCTTACAAATAAGTGGGAGGGACTCTCAGGCATGGGACAACTGACTGAAAGTTCTATACATTTAAGGTATATAATATGATCTCATTTTTATATGGGATCACATTTATGTATGTGTGTCTATCTATATACACATTTGATAAATGAGTATATGTATGCATGGCAAGATATTATAGAACACAGGGCAGTATGGATGGGAGAATGTATCGATCCTTATATACATACAGTGGGGAGGTATGGATGTGGATGAGGGGGCTGCTCAGAAGAAGCCATAGGAACAAAGTAAAAATAGTGAAAGCCTCAAGACTGGAATTGTAAACAGGGACGATAAATGTACATAAAATTTACATAAAGACACAGAAAACCCACACAAACTATTTACATAGTAACCCATACCTATAAGTATGTACAAACCAGAGCTTAACTGTTTCTGCCTGAGTGATTGTTACCAATACACTCCACCTGCTGAGAGGCACAGTCAAATACAGTCATCTTTCAGCACTCATTGGAGATTGGTCCTATGAGCCCTCACAAATAACAAAATCCACGGATGCTTAAGTACCTTACGTCAAATGTCCTACATTTGTGTAAAGCTTATATACATACTCTTCTATACCTTAAATAATCTGTAGGCTATATTAATTCTTTAACCAATTTATATGCTACCTGAACAGTTGTTACATTTTTAATCTGCAGTTGGCTGGATGCGAGCATACCACATCTGTGGATATGAGGGACAATTGTATCTCACTTCCAAGATCTGAAAGAGCGCTGGTCCATTGTTTGTCTCCACATACTCTGCAGTTTATAGCCAATGGACAAGGGAAATTAATTAACCATGTGGGACTAACAGGCGAAATTTTTAAAACTTCCTTTAAGATGAAGGTTGTTAGCTATAATGAAGAGGGGGAAAGCAAACAAATATAGATGTTGTGAACAATAAATTAGAATTAAGATTTTTTTATCAGGTAGTTGGCATTTAAATAAGAGTTATCAACCAGTAAGGTTTCCTGAGCATTTTTCTATTGTGGTTTTCCCACTGATAGCAAAAGTGCTAACTTTGGGATCCATCACATCTGGGCCTGAGTGCTCACATTGCTAACAGCAGTGAGGCTGTGGAAAGTTATTTAACCTCCTTGTGTTTCAGCCTCTCCAGATATACAGTGGTAATAATTATACCCCTCTATCCTTTTGGCGTTGAGTAAGTGTTTTTCCTATTTTTTTCAAAAAAGGCAATCAATTTTATTCTTCTATTACGCTATGGATGGAGTGATGGTTATTTGCTTGTTTTGAAGAAGGTCTCTGGCAGCCCAGGCTGGCCTTGAACTACGTAGCCAAAGTTGGCCTTCAATTCTTGCTATGCCTGCCTCTATCTGAGAAGTGCTGGGATTGCAGACAGGTACAGATTCTTTACCAAATGTTTTAATTTTTATTAACACTTCCCCTAATTAATAGTCCCTACAGATGAAGAATGGACTAAATGATCAAAATGTCATTCCTTGTCGCAGCTGGCAACCAACTGCAAGCCACCAACCAGATACCTATGGATATAGCTTTCATTTAAGGACCCAGCAATATGGAGCTGGAGAGATGCCCAGTGGTAAATATTGTCTACAGCTCTTGAAAGGACCTCAGTTCAGTTTCAAGCACCCATGCCCAATGGCTCACAACTAACTTTAACTCTCAATCCATGGGCTCCAATATCCTCCTCTGGCCTCCAAGAGTAACTGCAAAAACCTTCTCCTTAAGAATACACACGCTTTTTAAATCCACAAAGAAATAAAAAGTAAGATTCACCACTCAAGCCTCTCTCATTGGATCTGCAAATATACAACACAGGCTCAGCAGGGCATCGCCAACAAACTGAGAAGTACATGGTTGCTTGGTTTTCAAAACTGCCCAAATAGGAAAAAATTTAAAAAATGGAAAGAAACAACAGGCTGCTAGGAAAAAAAAATCTGCATGAGCTAATCTGACTCAGTGGCATGATAACATATTTTCAATAATGGGGGAGGAGGGTTCTTGCAAACATACATGGGGTAGTTTCTGAAATTCTGTATTACTTCAAGTATTACTTCAAATTAAATATTTTGTTTAAATCTCTAAGCATCCTATTTTCAAGATATAAACAAAACACATGCAAAGTAGCAGAATGAGCAGGGTGTGGTGGCTTATACCAGCAGTCTCTGATCCTGGAAGGCAGAGGCAGATCAAGAGTTCAAAGGCAGCCTGGGCTTTACAGTGAGACCATGTCTCAAGAAGGTATAAAATGTTTAAGTCATGTTTACAAACCATGTTGCTATAAATCATAATAGTCAAACTATTGCTGAAGTCTGCTTCAGAAGCTCAGCAAAATATGACATTAAATAAATGCTTCAGCAATTTAAAAAATGATAGAAAGTTATTTTTGAAATTCTAAACTGGTTTATAGAATGACCTTGAACTTGGTTAGGTCTCAAAATCACCACTAGATGGTGCCACTACACACTATAACATTGTTTGCAATTTCACAAAGTTTTGGTACCTGAGGATGAAGGGGAACAGCAAAGTAACGGGGAAGATCTGCAATGATTAACACTAGAAGATGAACAAGAAACACCATGGTCCAACAGAACAATGATAGCATTTCTATGATCTTTGTGTGCAAACCTGTTATGACAAAGTGTCTACTTTGTGAAATACAAGGGGTCTAACCCTGGAGATTTAAAAGAGGAAAGTACAAACCATAGTAGAGAATACTAGGAAAGACAATAAACTATGTGCTTTAGTAGCAAAGATTATCAGAAAACCCCCTTCCAACGAGGGATCCTAAAGTCTACCTGCAGACACACAGGTCTGGTCCCTTTACTTGACTCCTAACAACCAATGCCACTCCCGTCCATGAATACCTGTCTCTCCCATCTCCTCTCTTGGTCTTTGCCTTCATGGTTTTGTCCCCGGATTTCACTGCTTGGAATCCTTTCATCCTGGCCCCTTTCTCACCCCACGCTGGCAGATTCCCCTTCATTATTCAAACATCTGAGAACCAGTTTCTGTGGAGTCCTACTTGATACTGAATCTCTGACACCAGTAGTATGATCTTTGCTTACGTTTTTTTTCTTTTTCAGAACTCTCCATTATTAAAACAGTGTAGTAAGATAGGGTATAGTGTCATATGCCTATCTATAGTCCCAGCACTCAGGAGGCCAAGATAGGAAGGCTGTTGGGAGTTTGAGGACAGCCTGGATTACATGAAACTGTATCTCAAAAAATAAAAAACAAAACCAACCAACCCAAAATAGCTTAACTGTCATAGTCTTCAAAACCGAAATAAAAAATATTTATTGAAATGAGATCTTTTCATTGGCTTCTAAATGAAACAAAAGTTCTAAAACATTTTTAATTAACATGTAGCAATGGAGAAGATATTAAAGACAATGCTGTTGGAAGACATATACAACACCCATGAGAGCTGAAACATTTTGTTGTTGTTAAAAGTATTCTAGCTTAATTCACTCACATTACATGTATATAGGACTGTCTGTAACAGTCAGTCAAGATGCAACAGCTCCTTCAGACCACCCACAGCAGACCATGTTCACAGTCTACAGACGAGGCATGTACAGGTGTGAGAGAGCATTCAGAGGAGGAAGGTGGCTGGCTTGAGCAGAGCAGGAAGCTATGTTAGTGTGTTCACGGAGCAGATGATGAGAATTGTAGTCTCTGGAAGCCTGGTGAAGTGAGTTTAAATTTGATGTGTCTGGACACCAGGAATGAGCAATGCATTTTATAGTTAAAGAGACCAATAAGATGCTCAGTGAAGGGTGTGACAACAGAAATTAAGGATAGGGAAATCTCAATTATTTTAAGGGGAAACTGAACAGAATATGAAAACTTACCAAATATAAGAGGGAAATTTTTATTTAACTTTAAACAAATTTTATTTAATTTTAGGCAAAAAAGGAGTTACTTCCATCATATCCTCCCAACTCCTTTACTTCCTTCTTGACTTTATATGGACTTACTCTGTAACTCAAGCTAGCCTAGAACTCTAGTAACCCAGGCAGGCCTCAAACTGTGACAACCTCCTGCCATAGTCTCCTGAGAGCTACAAATGTGAGGCACCGCACTTGGCTTCAGACTGTATTTCACATGTACCCTTGAGGCTACTAAGTCAGATTCACTCATTAACAATCACTGCTGCCCTTGCTTGACATCAAGTCCATGGAATCATTTATAATCAGAAGAAAAATTCTTTGAGTGTGTATTTAATAACAATCTTTATTCATGGGCACTCTATTTGTTTTATGAATAAAATACGTTTTCTGAAAAGATTGTGCTTAATCATAATTGATTTGGCCTGACTTCTCTTTCCAATGCAAATGACGCCTTCTGTGGCTGAAACATCCTTCTTTCTCAGGAGAGGCATGCAACCTATGATGAGGCATATCTTTTTTTTTTTTTTCCTTCCATTCTTATCTCCTCAGCCAACTCCAATCTGGGCACTGCTCCTGTATTTCATCACACTGTCCAAGTTTCTGAAGTGAGTGACCCATGAACTCTGACTCACTGTTAGAGGTCCTTCATCACAGTTTCTCAGCAGCATTTGTCACAGAGTCCTATTCCCTTAACTTAACCAGCTTCTCTTGGCTTCTGTAAGCCCACATTTGTTGGATTTTCTTCCTATTTCTTTGGTTTTCTTTTTCAGGCTCCTTTGCTGACTCCTCTCTTTCCAATTATCTCTAAATATCCAAGTTCTCTGGGATTGAGTTTGGGACTAACTTCAAATACCAAGGAACTCCTATCTAAGGAGGACAATATAAGAGTATCTTCTCTCTCTGAAATCATCAATAAGAACAAGACAGAAACCAGAAGAGAGTGCATTATTTATTACAGTGTCACAACTCTGAGCCACTATATATAAAGAAAGGTTGTGGATACCAGAAGTGGTGACATAGACCTGTAATTCAGCACTTGTGAGACAGAGGCAGAAGGACTGCCAGTCTTGCCTGCGCAGCGAGTTTCAGACAAGCCAGGCTACAGAGTGAGACAGTGTTCTCCCTCCCCCACCACCCCCACTTAAAAAAAAAGAAACAAAGAAAGAAAAAGTTATAGACTGCTCTGAAAAACAGACCTAGCAAAGAGAGACCAGTGCCTTTCTCTGCTCTCTCAGGACTAAAGAACATGCTCCAAAGGTAGACAATAGTTTCTGAATAAAAAAAAAAAAATCTCTTGCTAAGAATGCAGGTGGCTTCAGAACAAAATTAATCCCAATAATTACATACTTCTGAGCATACTGTAAGAAGGGGATAAATGAATATAAGAATAAAAACTGTTTTTACGTATATGGTATAGGTAAAGGAGACTAAAATGGGCCAAATTTTTGTATATATATTTTTCAACTAGAAATAAAATAGGTATGTATCTTTTTAAAAGACAGAGGGAATGAGAACAGATAATGGGAGGTGAAAATGGCTGAATTCATTATATACATATACGAAACTGTCAAATCAAGAAAAACACCTTGGGGCTGGAGAGATGGTTTAGAGGTTAAGCACACTGCCTGCTCCTCCAGAGAACAGGGGTTCAATTTCTAGCACCCACATGGCAGTTCACAACTGTGTGTAAACTCTAGTTCCAGGGGATCTGATACCCTCATATAGACACATGCAAGCAAAACACATCAAAAAATAATAAATAAGTTTAAAAAAGAAAAAAAGTCTTTATAAAAATAAGTAAAAATGAAAGTGAATACTAGGCAAATAGACAAGAAAAAAAGGCTTTAGATAAGATAAATGAAATGGAAAGAAAAATTAAAGCTATAACTAAAATTATGGTACTAGAATAATAATTGAAGATCACATATTGGTGCCCCAAACAGCTCTGCCATCTGATAATAGTAACATTTAAAAACAGTAAATATGCAGATGCTGGTCTCTAATGTACCTCAAAGCACATGAATTACATATTCTAGCAACCAGGAAGCCTTCTTGTGACCATGTCTCCCACCAAGATCCCTCTGGCTGACTCTGATTCCCGTGACTGCTGTGTATCCTGCACCCTGGTTGACCAGGCTAAGCACAAATGAGATGGGGCTACTCAGTCTCTGTCCATCTCCAGGAGCATCTGCTGCTGAGCTGGCATCCACACGCTGCCCTTACCCCACCAGTGGATGTGGTGGCTTGCCATCTGCTTTTTGTGCTACCTCTACCCACTGTCCGTGAGTGAACTCTGCCTCTGGAAATTGGTGGCACTACTTAGAGCTAGATTGTTTAGTAGTTAGATTTATTTTCTGTGACTTATTTCCCCATTTTTCATATGTGAACAATAAACTTTAAAAATAACATTTAAAAATGAAAAAAAAAATCAATACCTGTTAGGAAAATGGATAGCAGCTTGGGATAACAAGAAAGCACAAGGCAATAGTATGTGGAATTATTGAACTATGTTCCCCAAACAACACATTCAGCACTCCTACCCATCTTGTGATATGACCTTATTCGAAAACAGGGCTTCTGCAGATGTAATCAACATGAGCTTATTAGGGTGCACCCTAATACAACATGACTTTAAAGAAGGGGGATATCACATGTAGACAAGATGCAGCTGTGTGAAGGAGCACAGGAAAGAAATACCATCTATCCCCTGCAGAAGCTAGGAGAGCCCATAAAAGGCTCAGAGAGAGCTTGGTTTTGCTCAAACCTTGATTTTGGACTTCTTATCTCAGGACTGTGGACAATAAATTCCATATCAACCATAGAAATACAGATATTTTTATCAAAAATAAATTCCATGACAATGTGTCTTAAGCTTCCTTACAAAAAGAAATTCAATCAGATCAGCAAGATATACACTTTCTCTCCTATGACCCAGGGACTTGGCAGAGAAAGTGTTAACAAGAACTTGAAGTCCTGGGCATGATCTGCCCCTACCACAGGCACTACTGTGACTACTCTCACTCCTTCTGATCTATTCTCCACATTCCACCAAGTGTGACCTGAAATACAGAGCTACTAGAAATGCCTGCTCTTCACTCATTTCAGTGGAAGCCGTATCCACTGAACATGTCACCCAAGATAGTGGTCCGTGTCATACCAGCGCCCCATCATCATATGGTCTGGCCTGGGACACATACTCTTTCTCCATCTCAAAGCTCACACTTATTTGTTTTCTTCACAGTAGTTGTGACAAGTAGTTTTCAGGGAACAGAGATCATATCCATCTTATTCATTGTTTCACCTTTAGCATGTAAGACAGTCTGTATTAGTAAGGAATGGTTAGATATTTAATGACTAAAACTAATAATGAATGATGAATCTCTCTAGCCCATATCTTTCTTTCAATCTGAGTCAACATTTTCACTGCTAGGGAACATGGTTGCAAACAAGTGGAGTTGTGTAGCCAGTTAGGGGGCTAGTCCCTGAGTGAGACTAATCCCACTCTCAGCAGTCATTAGCTGCCTATAGGTCTTTGTCTAGGGGCAGAACTCTGTGAACCCTCCCCCTTTCCCATTAGCTTGTATATTGATATTGTCACTATTTAGGCTTTCTTTAGACAGCCATTTCTAGTCTTCCTGGTTCTCTGACTCTTACAATCTTTCCAACCCCTTTTCCGGGATGTTCCCTGAGCCTTAGTGTAGAGGAATTGCTATGAAATTATATTCACACAAACAGCAAAAATAGAATCAGCAGATTGTATTTATATATTTGTACATCTATCTATCTATCTATCTATCTATCTATCTATCTATCTTCTATATATCCATTTTCTATCATCTATTATCTATCCTTTATCTATCTACCTACTATCTATTTATCTATTACAATAATAAATAGAGGCTATTAATTTGAGAGGGATATGGGGCAGAGCAGGGTTATCGAGAAGGTAGTATACAGTTTAAATCAGAGTAAGGTACTCTTTCTCTTATAACCTGGATTCACTGACCCAGGAATCAAGGGGTAAAAAGAAAATGGAACCACTGTCACCCCTAGTAACTCACCAGGAATGCTTTTGCTTCCTGTTTCTGCAACCTTGCATTCTTCAGGCCTAGAAGTTTTGGTTCCAAAGGGAAGACTACTTCTTCCAGGAGGCACAACAAACACCCAATTAAACTAGAAGTTAAGACTTCTGACTTTTTGTGCTCCTAATGGCTTTGAGTCAACTGACTAAGAAAGGATTAACACTAATAGGTAGAGATGTGACTGATTCAGACTAAAAAAGGAAAACTAGATCATCTGAAATGCAGATCTTTTCGCACATCTGTGCTACCACACCTGTGACTAAAGTCAATAAGAAACTACAACAGCCCAATCCAGAAAGGGTGATAAATAGCCCAAACCCTTCAGGAATGAAAGCAAAGGTCACTCCTGCAGATAAAGAACCAAGACTCACTGAAGTGCTTGATGAGAGTAGAGGAAATACAGAATGGATAGTAGAAGAGAATAGTTATAAATACCAGCTTAAGAGTATATGATAAGAAACAGAAATAATAGATGTGAATGATTTTGTCCTATTATTAGTAACATTCTTGTTCACACATTAAATAAAAATTCGTGACCTTTTCTCTATTTATGATGTTTTATTATGGAACACTGATTGAGATCATATTTGAGGTCAAGCATTGGTAAACCTATATTATGATATTTAAGCTAAGGACAGAAAAAGATTAAAGATTCTGAAAAAGGACTTTGCTGCCAAAGCTCTTAGGAGCCCAGAAGGTGCAGTTCAAGTCTTCAACACTGGCCACTGGAGCTGCAAGATTGGGTGCTGTCCTTGCTGGGTTTCATTTTGCTTCAGTGTGGTTGTTCATTGCTATGGTCTTGTCTTTTCTCTCTTGGAATAAAAATCTCTACTTGGTACCATAATACATTGAATGGATGTAACTTGGCTTTAATATTTATATGAGCTTACAGTTAAGAGGCTTGTGACCTTTATGAAAACTCCCAGTAATCTGTGAGGGTGACCAGAGCTAAGACTCTTATCAATGGGGGATACAGAGCCTGAACTGGCCATCTCCTGTAACCAGGCAAGACTTCCAGTGGAGAGATTGGGATAACAAGCCAGCCATAAAACCTTTGACCTACAATTTGCCCTGCCTACAGGATGTGCTGGGGTTAAAGGTGGTGCAGAAATTGTGGGAGTGGCCAACCAATGACTGGTCCATCTTGAGACACATTCCACAAAAGGGAGCTCACTCCTGACACTGCCTAGAAGGCCAGGACCCAGAGGCTGGATCGCCCAGAGACCTAGGATAGAAAATGATTTCTCAGCATCTGCCTCAATTTCACAGCCAAACTTGAGCAGAGAATAGGGAATCTTAAAGAAAAGTGTGGGGGGGGGGGGATGTGGGGGGGAAGGATTGAAAGACCCAGAGGGGACAGGACCTCCACAAGGAGACCAATAAAGCCAACAAATCTGGGCCCAGGGGGCCTGCAGAGACTGATGGTACCAACCAAGGGCCATGTATTGAGAGGACCTAAACCCCCTGCTCAGATGTAGTTGATAGGCAGCTCAGTATCCATGTGAGTTCCCTAGTAAGGGGAGAAAGGGCTATCTCTGACATGGACTCTGTTACCTGTTCTTTGATCACTTCCCCTAAGTGGGGCAGCTTTGTCAGGGCCAAATAGGAAGAGAATGCAGGCAGTCCTGATGCAACTTGATAGGCTGAGGTCGGATGGTAGGGGAAGAGGGCTCTCCCTTTCTATTGATTAGTGGGGAGGAAAAAAGAAGGAGGGAGAGTGGGACTGTGAAGAGATGAGGGAAGAAGCTACAATCTGGATATAAAGTGAACAAATTATAAATATATATGTATATATAAATATATATAAAGAAAATATTCCTAATGATATTCTGCTATACTCATAGATTGGTGCGTAGCCCAACTGTCATCAGAAAGTCTTTACCTAGCAACTGATGGAAACAGATGCAGAGACCCACAGCCAAACATTAGGCAGAGCTCAGGGAATCCTGCAGAAGAGGGAAGAAAGGATTGTAGGAGCCAGAGGGGTCAAGGACACCACAAGAAAACCCACAGAATCTACTAATGTGGGGTCATAGGGACTCACAGAGACTGACTGAACTGACAACCAGGGAGCCTGCATAGGCCTAGCCTAGGTCCTCTGCATATATGTTACAGTTGTGTAGCTTGGTCTTCTTGTGGGACTTCTAACAGTGAGAGCAGGAACTCTTTTGCCTGCTTTAGGGACCCTTTTCTCCTACTGAGTTGCCTTGTCCAGCCTCAATATGAGGGGAGGTGCCTGTTCTGAGACTTGATATGCCATGGTTGTTTGATATCCATGGGAGACCTGCCCTTTTCTGAAGAAAATCAGAAGATGAGTGGATAGGCGGGAGGTGTGAAGGGAATGGGAGGAGAGGAGGGAGGAGGAACTGTGACCAGGATGAAAGGAAGGAAGGAAGGAAGGAAGGAAGGAAGGAAGGAAGGAAGGAAGGAAGGAAGAAAGGAAGAAAGGAAGAAAGAAAGAAAAAAGAAAAAAAGAAAGAAAGAAAGGAAGAAAGAAAGAAAGAAAATGAATTTATATTTAAAGAGAGAGACATGTAAATTTTAAAGCATTGGGATTTTTAAGGATTTGGGGGATTTTAAAAGTTGATTACATTTGAGTTATGAAATAAACAAGAAACATAGGGAAAAACAGGTAGGTCTGAACTGAAATTGGAGAAACCATGGACTATGGGGTAGAGAGAGAAGAGGAGAGGAAGCAACAGTATGCATGTGGCATTTCCTAACTGTCCACTCAGGATACCAAGAAGGAATGACACCTAGATGGTGGTGTGCAAAAACCATTCTTACCTAGTAGGAGCCAAAGCTCCATGGAAATGAACTGAAGTCTTCATAGATAAAAGAACCACAAGACAAATCCAGAGTGCCTTGGAGAACCAAACAGAAAAGTGCTCAAAGAACGATAGATTGACTGGCCCCATCCCTGGGACCACCAGAGAAACTGGTATGAAAAGAAATTATGCCAGGGACAGATTTTCATTCACAGAACACAGGGAACACCAGACTGACACAACTAAAGACATGAACAAGACAAGGAGCTTCTTACAGGACAATGCCAAGGCATACACAGAAGGGATGACGTTAGAATGTTATCAATGGATGTTGAAAGCAGCAGTTACAGTATGACACGGGACAGGGTATTTACATAGCCTCAGAGTACCTCTCCACAGATTAAATCTTAATTACAAGGGGGAAATGATAGCTTTATAGCAGAGGAAGTTTATGCACACTTAAAACAAGTCATTAAAATTAGAATCACCAACACTAGAGCAAACTGATACATGGTTAACTTCACTAGCAACTAGTGACTGGGCCACAGGGTGTCCAAAGGCCTAACCAAAAAGGCATTTTGGGTATGTCTGTGTGAGTGTTTTTCAGATAAAATTAACCGTCTAGCTAGTGGACTGCTTAAAGAATTTTCCCTCCCCAGCCTGTTGAAGATCTGAAGAGAATAAAACACTATTCAAAACAACAATAAAGTTGTTTTCTCTTGTCTGTCTCTGAGCTGGGACATCAGACTCAGGCTGAAAACTGTGCCACTGTCTTTCCTAGGTCTCCTGTCTGTTAGCTGCAGACCACAGACTTCCCAACCTCTATAACTGCACAAGTGGATAACTTACAGAAAATCTCTCAATCTCAATTTCGCTCATATATACTCCACATATGATTGGTTCTTTCAAAGAACCCAGGTTAATACATATTTGGGAAATGGGCAATTCTGGAGGAATTTTTTTTTAATGTAAGAGTTTTCTAAACTGCTGTGAAGTTTCTAGAACAGGTCCTCTAATCTGATGGAAGGCTCTGCTTCAGATGGTAAAGAAAGAGTTCACAGTCTGTTGAGATGATGTAATTGGCACAACAATGCCATTGCGCACTCTTGGTCAGTCATTTATAAGAAGCAAACAGCTGGGAGTCTCTGTGTATGGCATTCCTGAGCATTTTTGGAAGTCCCGAAAATGTTTCACATGTTGTTGGGCAAAGGTAGTGAGAGAAAAGAGTGAGCTCAGGGATCTCAGCTGGACTGAAGAGCAGAACACATGGCCTGAAGACCCCTGAGCGCCCCAAGGCTGAGACCCAGAGGCCAGCAGGGAGAAAGGCACACCCCTGAGTGCAGCAGCCCCAACACAGAAGCTGAACCTCATCCAGAGCAAAGGGCTGAAACTAGAAGACATCTACAAGAATAATGGCAAAGGGCCTGCCCAAGAAAACAGAGCAAGGCTGGGTAACATTACAGATTGCAGGGCCTGAAGGAGATGTGACAAGTAAATGCACAGCACATTCCTAGTTTGAATCAAAAGTAAGGGGGAAATTGCTTTTAGGACAATACTGGAACAAATGGTAAAATGCGAACATCAGCTAAGAGTTAGACAGTGAATTGTGACAAAATTACATTTCTTGATTTTGATTAGTACACTGTGGTGAAGAGAACATTCTTGTTTTTAGGAAACATGCCTTGAATTGCTCAGTGGATCATGTATACACTTATATACATACAATAAAAAGAGAAGCTTAGAAATTGAACAAAATACAAAAAAAATTGGAGAGGGATAAAAGGCATTTGTTTTTATACTATGTTTTCCATATGTCTGAAATTAAAGGATGAAACTTTTCCAAGCATCTTTATATAGAAAGTTTAAATATCTATTAGTATATTATTTGTGACAAGGTGATAAAAACTAGTTAAAGGCTCAAATGATACCAAAGATTAACAGTGGAAAGTATTTAAAAATTCTCACATCTTTCCTACAACTTTCCTTGTTGGAGGTAACCATTGCTGCAGCTTTCCCATGAACTCTTCTGGAATGGTTTATGCAGACACAGATGTGTATATGAAGGTCTTAAAGCCTTGTTAACATGTGTGCAAAGGCATGATATGTGTGGGTGAATGAATGCCACAGCACACATGTCACCAGTTCTTTTCTGCTGCCTTTACCTTTAAAGGCTCTGGAATAGAACTCGGGTGTCAGGCTTGAGCTGCAGGCTCCAAATGCTTTTATCTGTGGGGCTAGCTCACTGGTTGATAAACTTTTTGCTGTATTGCTGTTTTTTTTTAACATAAATACTTTGTTCCTAATTAAAACATTTATCTTGGCAAGAGTCTTGTATAAGCAAATAGGTAAGAGTCCCATTTTTAAAGTACTGAACAGTTTTGAGTTCATCCCCTGGGGATTCACACTGTTAACCAATATTTGTTACTGTGGACAAAGCAAGCATAGATATGTGGTGTTTATTTTCCTTTGGGCATATATGCTTCTGTTCCTGTATAAGGCACTTCTACAATGAAAAATGCAGGTTTAGATGCTACTTGCAGGAGCTGGAAAGATGGCTTGCTGTTCTTGCAAAGGACATGGGTTTAGTCCCCAGCACCCACACGTTGGTACAACTGTTTGCAACTCCAGTTCCAGGTGATCTGGTGCCTTCTTCTGACCTCCACAGGCACTACACATGCACATGGTACATATATACACACACACACGCAGGCAAAATGTTCATACATATAGAACAAAATTAATGTATCTAAAAAATTTAAAGGCTAGATGCGAGTTAAATTTATGAATTATTGTCAAGTTCTTCTCCAATGAGAGGATATAGTTTGTATTTTCAATATGTGACAGTTTCTGGTCTGGGTACGGACATATTAACCACTGATCCTAAATTATTTTGAAAGGAGAGCCTATACCGCACAGTACACAAACCTTTGATCCTATGTTTGTCTGTTCATGCAGAGTTCACTGGGTGACTGGCAACTTTAGTGAGGTTCAGTTCACCTTCCCAGTTCTTAGATGAGTACTTCTCCCAAAGGCAAACACATCTTTTTTTTTTTCTACGTCCTGTATCAAAGTCATAGTTTCCACTTAGTTTATCCACTTGTAGGACTTTGGGTGAGGACTACGTGTTGGAAAGAGAAAGGTTTTTCAGGTCACACATCCCTGGGGCCTCCAGCGTGAATCCTAATAACTGACTGCAAGCATTCATATATATCTGAGCAGTCAGTGAGTGCCCAGGAGCCTGGCACTCAAAGCAGAGCTTGAGCTGAGAGAAAATGAAGACCCCTGGCACAATGCTCCACAGTTTATGTAAAATGCCAATGCCACATAGTAGGCATAATAATTGGGTTTTAAAATGAGCTATTATGATACCAGGCATGAAGGCGTACACCTGCAATCCTAGCACTCAGGAGGCAGAAGCAGGTGGATCTCTGTGAGTGTGAGGCCAGCCTGGTCAACAGAGTGAATTCCAGGACAGCCAAGGCTACACAGAAAAACCTTGTCTCAAAAAATCAATAATAATAATAATAAATAGCTATTTTTATATTCTTTTGTTCCTACTCTCCCCTCCACATCCTTAATCACATGGTTTCGGAAATATAATAGAGACAAAGAATGCCACAGTTTAGAGAAGGAAACTTTAAAAGTGGGAGTTCAAAGAAGTTCCTAACAATCATGCTGTCTGACATTTGAGTTATTTGTAATACAGTTGGGGTACACAGGCAGTTCCAAGCACTGTCTGATTTCAATTGTCTTAAAATCACTTTCAACTGGATGGTTTATTTTTCTCTTCTACAGACACAAAAGCTGGCAATTCACATGTATCAGAACGCTTGGTGAGTGTAACGTACCTGTGTGGCACATGGGTATCCCTGGGACATTGACATCAAGAAAAGGAGCACTGACAGAGTGCCCTCTGCATTGTGGCTGCTGGTCAGCACCAACTAGCCCAGGGTTACGGTCAAGGTGCCTCTGTGCCTCTTATTTTTCATTTGGGCAGTAGGGCAGTAATAGGTCTCTATTGTAACAAATGTAGTGATGGTTCATAATAAGAGAACAAGGTTGTTTTGGCTTTACACTTTGGAGCTTTCAGCCCATGACTGGGTAACCCTTATTGCTTCAGGCCCTTGGTAAGCAGCAACAATGTTGGAAATGTGTGGCAGAGCAAAACCTCTCATCGCAAGGGCCAGAAAGCAGAAGATGGTAATAGAGTTGGGGGTTCCATAATACCAAGGATATGCCATCAATAACCTAAAGATTATTTGTTACATTCCAGATCTTAAAGTTTTTACCACCTTTCAATAGGGAGAGACCCTAATTTTACCACAAGAGCCTTGGTGGACATTTTACAAACAAACTAGCTGGGCATTGTAGTGCATTACCTGGAATCTCAGTACACAGGAAGCGGAAGCACAAAAATCAAGAGTTTGAGATCAGCCTGGGCTATAGATAACAAGTACACGGCTAGTCCTGCTAGCCTCAGTGAGACTCCTGTCTAAAAAAAGCAATAACAAAATACCAACCATGTAATCACCTCACAAGATTGTTACACTAAATGAGATGTTCTACATGAAGTCCTCAAAACACTATTGGTGCAAACTAAGAACATAATTACACTAATTACTACGTTTATCAGCAGCGCTCCTGTAGGTCTTTGCTTTCATTTGGATTCATGTTTGTTCATCCAATTGCTATTGGTCAGCGCTCATGTTCCAAGCATTCTGGGCCATGAGCAACAAGCAGCTGACCCATATTTGCCTTACAGCATGTAAGAAAAAGAACAGACACTAAACAGGGGCTCCAGAAGAGGTCACCAGGCGCACTAAGGCGCACTGCCCTAGAGGAGGGAAGGACCATGTTTCTGAGGAATCCAGAGTGGGATAGTCGATGACCATGACCCAGAATAAGGGAGCATGCTGAGAAAGGAGAGTCAGGGCAGGAAGAGGATGTTGGGAGAAACTGACATATGTGAGGACCTGAAGCCATCTGAAGGCTCTAGGAATGGGTCTGGAGCAGAGGTTTGTGATGGATCATATCTGCTTTGGTACGAGGGACTGACTGCCTGTAATCTCAGAACTTGGGACAGAGGTTTCACTGGCCAGCCGGCCAGCCAGCCTAGCCAATCAGTGAGAACTGTCTTTTAAAAAAAGTGGAACAAGTTAAAAGTTTGGAGAATAAGCAACTGTGGAACACTCCACCTTAAGCGGGACATCTATATCACCCTTCAGAGAACACTGTAAGAGAGAGGAAGAATGAATAGCAGAGGCTGGGGAGGAATGATGTGAAGCAGTGTCTTCTGGATATGACACAGCTGATGTGAGCATGAATTCACTGCAGCTGTCGTTACCCACACACAAGATCTACACAAAATCAGTCTTTTCAGTATCTTTTCATGGAATGAAGAACAGCGCAGAAGGCTCTCCCTCTAAATGACTATGGACAGTTAATGGGGGCTGGAGAATGGGTGTCACTTTCTTTAGTGCTGTGGCCATTGATAAGCTGCCCACATTCCAGTGAACAACCTCTCACTCATGCTCATACAGGCAACCCTAATTAAACCCAGTGGGTCACATGCATAAAATGAGAAAAAATGTAGGAGGGGACTTGGGATGAAAGGTTCCAGCAGAGGAGAATGAGACAGGGTAATGGATTGAAAGAGACTAAAATTCATTATATGCATGTAAAGAATAAAAAACAGAGTTCAAGGTTTTCCTCAGTGCTGGCTTGCTGTCATTTAAGAAATTCTTGCTTTTGGGCTGTGATGTAAGCTTCAGTTGAAGGAGGGAGGTCATGCTGAAGCATACTCACTGTTCCCATGCTGGGAGTATCCATGGGATACACAGGACCTCACAGGGCTTACTGTACCCCAGTGCAACTGCTTTGATTCCAGCAGCCTCTGGGGAAATCAGAATGTCAGGTAGTACCCCCAAGTGAAGTATTAATAGCTGTTCCTTGGGGCCTCCGCATAATGGCTGAGCATCTGGGAACAAAGTTTTGCAGGTAAAGAGAAGGGAACTAAATTTACAGAAGATTACAGAATATATAAGAACTAAAAGACATAACCATTACCACTGTGCAGTTTCCATCTTTACATGATGTTTGAGAGAAGATCACACAGCTCTCCCATGTCAGAACTAAGTTTCCTTAGGACAGGGGAGAACCAGCTAGGTTGTCTTACTTTTCCTATGCACTGGGAGCCAAGGGAGTTTTCAGAGAAGCAGAGACCTGGAGCCACAGAGAGATTCGTGATTATCTTCTCCACATAATAAATGGGCCTGCATTCAGACTACCAAACAACACAGAGGCAAACATGATATGGACCATCTAGTCCTTTGCTTTACCAGCTGGTCCATCTCCACTTGTGAAAATAACCAAGAGTTGTCTCTACTCAGGAATAGCAGACAGCAGGAAGCAAACTAAGAGAGTAAGAATGTGGTGGCAAAGAAAAGAGTCAAACTAAAAACAGATCAAATATACCAGGAAATGGAAAAAACAAATAATTTCGCCCACTTTTTCCTTAGTTCTTCTAGCAGAAATCAAATCTTTTTTATTGTTAGATCGAATTGAGAAAGGAATTTATGTAGGTGGATCAGCTGCCAACTGAAGACAAATACTATATAACATTTGCTTTTTGTTGAAGCGCCACCGCACAGGAACGTTCTGGACTGAGAGGCAAGCTCAACCTTGCTCATTGAAGCCAGTTTCTTTAAATGCCTATTAACATGACAGCACACAAAGGAAAAGTTAGGACTACTTATAAATAGCATCAGTTTAGATCTTTACGTAAGCAGGTTCTACCAGCCCCTGTGAGTAATAACTGAAACTAGACAATGACTGAATAACTGAAAGTTTTAGCATCCTTACTTTTAAAGTTCAGGAAATAGCCTGTCTTAAGTTTTTTGCTTATATAATTCCTCTAAGTTTAAAAAGTCAAGGGTTTGGCCAGTGCATCTGGCAGAGCCAGGCTGAGAATTCAGCTGGCTCACTGACGTGGAGCCAGAGTAAGAGTTCCATCAGTGTACTGGGGAAGCCAACAGGGCCAGGGTCTAGGTCTGGTCCATATGCACGCTAGAGAAATTAGTTACATATAAGACGACTGAATAAAAAATATGTTGAGGGTAATGGAAGCCAGGTTTTGTTTCTCCATAATGCAGAAAGAAATTATAGATGTGGAAGAGGAAAGCCCATTCATATGATACTGGAATGAAATGTGAGATACTAATATGTGCTCGTTTTTAATGTACCCAAAGACACGGTGGATACCCAAAACACAGATGCTCACATCCCTTATATAAAATGGTATATGTATATATAACCAATGCATATCTTTCCGTACACCTTAAGTCATCTCTATATTACTTATAAAACCTAATATAATACCTACTACCACTTCATTTCCATCAATTCAGTATAACACACTATAAATTCAAGTTTTTCTTTTTGGAGCTTTCTGAACAATCTTATTTTTCAAATATTTTCCATTTGTAGTTGGTTGAATCTGTGAGTGTGGCACACAGAGAGCTGACCATGCACTAATGCACCCTGCCCATTCTCCAGCTCTGTTTGTTAAGGAATCTAAGGGTAGCAACACACCAGGAACACCTACCACCCAGATCCTTATTTACACTGAGCTACACCCATCCATAGTCCTATTTCTTTCTGTTCTCAGTCTTGGCAGTGTGGTCTATAGCTTTCATAGCCTTCAAGGGCACATATAACCATTGATTACATGAACGACAGACTAAATGGGAGTGAATTGGCAACACTGATCACCACACATGAAGAAATGGCTTATGTCCTGTGGATGGTGTGGTCATTTGTTAGAATATCTAGGACACTGGTGCCTTTGCATCAGCCCCACATGGTCCTTCTTTGGCTGTATACTTCCAGGGCCTTACTACAACTATATATGAGGAACTAGAGGCAAATGGTTTCAGTTGTTAACGCATACAAAGCTATTTCTAAAAAATGTTTTTGGCTGAGCAATGCAAATTTGTTCTTACAGTTCTCAGTCAGAGTGCCTGCTTCTCAGTGAAGCTTCAGAAGAAGCCTGGCTTTCCCAGTTCCTGAGGACTGCCTGCTTTCCTTCCTCCACCCCCTGCGCTGTCCTCCGCGTTCCCTGACTGTCCCTAAGTTGTATTCTTAGTATAAGCTATAGGAAAATATTTTTCCTGGGAAAAAACATGGTAATCAAGTAGTCTGGCATTAAGTTTTTCCTTTTCTCAAATTCTGTTTAAAATATAAAAAGATTATTTAGAGAAGAAAAATATTTCTCATTGTTGAAAATCTGTGTTGGGAGTTAAGCTTTGAGTTTTAAAAAACAACTTTTACACTTATAAAATCTCAAACTTAAAACCTGCAAAAAAAACATTAAGAAGTAAATTCCTAAGTAATCTTCACTCAGATGATACCACCCATTGTGTTTCCATAAACATTGTTCTCATATATTTATGAACATCTAAGTGTATTTAAGCACACATAAAATCATTATCATAATATATTGCTAAAATCGATCAATTGATTTCAACCATAGAATTGATATATCATGATATTCTTCAAATGATGCATAGTTCAAATTACAAAAGATATCAGATATTTTAAAAACCCAAATGTTTTGGTTTTGCTTGCTTTTCAGTTGTTGGTTATATCACATGATTGCATGTTACTCTAATTTCAGGCAGAGATACCAAGAAGAATCAGAGATCTAAGGAAAAAACCATGGAGCCAGACAGCTAAGTGGGTGACAGGAAGTATGTCACATAGGGAATGGTGGAGACCTGGACTAGAAAAAAGCAGCAAGGTTTACTGGCAGATGACTCTCTAAAAAATGTAAATGAGGTATGCCTGAACTTTTGATTTTTCAAGAGAAGCTGCAAACATGGATTTTCAAAAAGGAAATTTATTCTGTCTGAAATTGAAACTGAAGTTTAAAGAATATAAAACTGACTTGAAGAAAAAAATGAAAAGTCAGCTTGCACAAAGTCCACCACACCAACAGCTAACAGGTGTAAAAACAGTCCCTGCTAATTTGTGGCTGTGACTCATGAGACTTCTAAAGTAAATAGGTGATACACAGTGAGCAAAACAATGAGAAAATGACCCTGCCCCAAGGATCCTGGAGTCAATTCTTCTGCAAAGGAAGTGATGCAACATCAACTACACTCTGCTGGCAGGGATTGAGTCCACATTACAAAACAACATCTGCAAAGCAGAGCTCTTAAAGGAACCTTCCAGAGTATTCCCACTTATAAAGAATCTGCTTCAGAGCAATTACTAAGAAGTTTGTGATGATTCAAAAGAACAAAGACTTTGGTTCTGAGTTTTTTAAAGATAAGAATGCAAAGAAGGCCCTGGAGAGATGGCTCAGCAGTTAAGAACACTTTGTGGTTTTACAGAGGACCTGAGTTCAGTTCCCAGCACCTACACCAGATCTCAAAACCTCCTACAAATCCAGTTCCAGGGGGATCCAATACCCTCTTTTGGACTCTGAAGGTACCTGCACTCTCATGTGCACATACCCACCCACCTACCCCAATACATAATTAAGATTAAAATAAAATATTTAAAAAAGGCAAGGTAGTTTCCTTTATATTCAAGGCTGACTGTAAGATTTATATAATAATACCTGCATTTATACATTACATACTAGCTACTAAGACTATTGTTTAGATTATTAAAAATTACAATTATTAATATAATTGATTCAATTTATATTTTTAAACATTCTATACTGTAATATTTTAAAGTCTTTTCCATGATGCTTTTCTTGGTTCTGCTAGCCTTCAGTTACTTTCTTCTCCCCACTGAATTTTCAGGACAATTATTGCCTCTAACTCATCTGCCAATTAATTGATGTTGTTTCAAGGAACTCTGCTATTGCTCTTTTGAGCTAGTAAATGTTTCTACATTGTTTAAAGTGTGTTCTAGATTCATTATTAAAACAGTATTGCCTCAGGTATTGTGTCTGCATCTGTTATGAAAGGTCAACATTCACAGAATTTTAGACAGTTTGACATTACAATAATAGCCAAGAATGAGATTTAGTGGACTTACATTGTTCAACAAAGTACAGATCAGTGTGGATTCTCTCAAATACATGCTGAGGTTACATGAGGAAATGGTGGGGACTTAGCAATTAGCCATGCACAGTAATACTAGGTTACATAGAATGACACGTCAAGACACAGTGGCAACTCTGGCTCAAAAACATATACATACCAGGCAAGGCATAAGCAATTCTATTTGTAATGCACTGCTTGTTATGTTTACAATCACTTTGTTAATCAGGTTGTTTCTGCAAGTTAGTGTAATATTAGTGCCAATTAGTTGCCCTGTACTGAGTGTGTGCCTCTAAATTCAAATATGAAAACACAATCTGCAGTGCAAAGACATTGCACCTTGGGAGGTGAGCAGGTTACGAGTGTTCACCTGGGAATGGAAAAGGAGCCTTGAGAAGTGAGGCCCACGTGAAGACACAGCAAGAAGGTTGTTTCTGTGAGGGACAGGTCTTCACAGGACACTGAGCCTGCCAGAGTCTCAATCTTAGACTTCCCACCCTCCAGAATCGTGCAAGTTAAATTTTAGTTGTTCGTAAAACACCCAAATTAAGGGAATTATGTTATAGTAGCCCAAACAGATAAAGATACTAGGGAAGTAAAATATATTATTTACTTTTAATCCTAACGTTACGCTTAGCCCTTCACAAAATAGGCTTCCTAGACTCTTCTGTCATGGAAAAAAACATCTATTTTGAATATATAGTCACAATGAAATACATTATAATGATGGAAGCAGGTCTAAAGAAATGATGGGCAAGAATAAGTTACACTTTCCTCATATGTTGGGCTTATTCTAAGAACCAAAACTGACAACAAATAGTCAACTGAGGAAGTAATTTAAAATACTAATCAAAATTAGAGAGTATAAACAAAGAAATAATTCCCAAAGATAATTCTTAATTATTAACTTTACCAAAAGCAAATGCATACAGGGCAGCTTAAAAGACCATGGTCGATAATGCCGGGAGATCCAAGATGGCTGCCACGAGAGAACACTGTGTCTGAGGAGTAGGAGAACAGAAACAACGCAGCGACCAGGAGACTGAACTCTGGGACCTAAAACGCCAGCATTGTGAGTGCCAGGTGAGCGGAACTCCTAC
>CM053746.1:37109741-37152828 GCA_028658305.1 Pachyuromys duprasi | reverse complement strand
GTGGGGGAGGGGGCTACGCCTGGGATTCAAAGTACCTAACCTGTGACTGAGATAAAAATAAATAAATTAAAAAAAAAAAAAAGACCATGGTCATAACTTGAAAGGATGCTAAGCTTGGAGTTGGGGCTGGTAGTACTAGCCAAGGACACGTTTCTAGAAGAGCTGTTGTTACAAGGGTCCGACTCTTTGCAGGCATCTCCCAAACTGGCTCTGATGGACACAGGAGCTCAAACCACATTCCTGGGGACTTGCTGTTTATTACAAATCTATACAAAACATCAGGATTAAGCTATAGGGCATTTCCTTAGTATGTGTAAGGGCCTAGGTTCAATGCTGTGGATGTGGATGCCCCGGCACACATGTATGGAAGCTATAGGCTGACATCAGGAGTCTTCCTGTACTGCTCTCTGTCTGCTTATTATTTGTTTGCAGTGTGTGTGTGTGTGTGTGTGCATGAGGACACCAGAGGACAAGTTCCCAGAGCTGGATCTTGCCTTCCACAGGGTTGAGCTGAGGTCTTTATTTCTGCTTCTGGAAACTTCTCCTGTCTCCACCCCTCACCTCACTGTAGTTGTGCTGGGAGTAGAGATGCACGGCACTGTGCCTCACTTTTTATGTGGCTTCTGAGAATCCAAGAAAGTTGCCAGGCTGGTAGAGCCAGTGTCTTCATCCACTAAGCCATCCCCCCGCCCCACTCCCTAATCTTATTTATGAGACTGGAGTTCCCTGTTTCAGCTCCTGTTAGCCTCTGGGATCTGCCTGTCTCTGGCTACTCCACTGAATGCTGCTCCACCTAAGCTTTTGTGTGGGTGATGGGGTCTGAACTCAGGTTATATTTGCATAGCAAGCACTTTACCTATAGGCCATTTTTTCAGTCCTAAGAGATTAATATATTTAAAAATATTTCTCTTGGGACCAAAGATTACATTTTCTGTTGCTGTATGCTCATAGTGCCAAGGGCATTTGGCTTTCCATGGTGACCCTAGTCAGCTCCTTACTTGCTCACTATGAATGGATTACTTATTTCTTTGCCTGCCAACTAGTTTCAGTGCATTCAGGAAAGGAGTGGTGCAGAGGAAATGGTGACTGGCATTTCCTATTTTGTAAAACTGGCAACATACAATTGTAAGCTAACATGGGGAGAATAAACATATGTGGATTTTATAGCTCTCCCTGCTCTGTATGTTATATACATAGTCACATAGCAAGATTACAGATTAATTCCATTTGAAAAGAATTAATAGTCACAAAACTTAGATTTATCAAAATTAAATTTACTTTCAGGGAAGATTTCAAATTAGATGGGAAAACGCTCCATAAAAGTAATATAATCCTACTATTAGAATTATCATTATTAGAGTTGATTAGTTAATAATAAGAACTAATACCATTTGAATTAATAATGCCTCAAATATCATTCCAGAAACTTCATGTGCCTATGACTTGTATATTAAGTTTTAAAAGATACATTATATAATATATGTCATATAACATGCTTCACTGAATAAATACAAGTACATTGTATATATCATATAATTGCATCTATATATTGTTCTTTTCAATTACTATGACTTAAACACTATGGTAAAGATGAATATATTTACCCTTTCTTTCCCCTCTTGTAGTTATGTAGGATCGTGAATCACTTCTGTGATTCACTGTGGAACACAGAGACCTGGGCCAAGGCGCAGACAAGCTGGTGCACAAGATTTGGTGATTAAGGAAGCTGTGTTTGAGATGCAGAGTCAGTCATAAGATCGAAGCTAGAGTGTGCATGCTCAGCCACAGCCTGGGAAGGCTCCCAGACCCATAGAAGACCACAAGTGAGTGAGAAAACTGCTTTTCATATAAAGACCTGCACCTTTAGAGTAGTGTGCAGCTATAGCAATCCTGTCCATATTAGTATATTTGAATATTCTTTCTCTTCACAACAGCACAGATAACTGATGTGCTGGCCCCTTCTCATGTACTTTTAGACAGTTCTGTTATTATTTCTATAAATAATGTCATTATTAATATCCTTTGGTCTACACTTTTGCTAACACATATAAATATTTCTATGTCATAAATTCCATTAAGTAAAATTGATGGGTCATAGAATAGTACATTAAAAAGAAAACTAAGGTTGGTGTGGTGGCACATACCTCTAATCCTAGCACTTGAAAGAATGAGGCAGGAGGATCAGGAGTTCAAGGCCATCCTCAGATACATACTAAGTTTGAGGGCAGCCTGGGCTACATGCGATCCTGTCCCCTAAAAACACCAAATGAGAAGAAAATTACAACAATCACCAAAATTCAAACGTATGAAAGGAATGCAAGGAGTGTGGGAGTAGTGTCTTCTTCATATCTTACTCCATAACTTCTAGTATTTATAGTTCCCCAAAACTATAACCACAAGACAATCATGAATATTAGCTTTCAATCAATTTGAACTTTACAACTATGGGAAACCAGCCAATGTGTCTTGATGTGGGCCCTCCAACCTCTACATCCCTCTTTAGGCTGACTTCAGGGTCTCTCGCGAAACTCTGTTTGTCCTGTTTCTCCTGTCAACTGCTTCACACCCTTCCTCCCTTAGTGTTTTTGTCTGTCTGGGCACTCTTCACCATAGCTTTGTCCACAATCCACTGTGTGTCGGGCCACCTCTCACCCTTCCACACTTCTTAGAGCTTAATATACCTTCCAGCTGTGTTACTCTGCCAGCTGCTTCCTGCTGGTATCTCTTATACCCTCCTGTATATCAACTCTAGCTTTGACCTGCTGTTTGCTCTCGTTATTCATGTAGTCCATTCCTGTACCTTTAGGTAGAGATGACTATAAGAGAAATTTGTGACATCCAATATGTCTTTAAATAGTTTTGTCTACTTATCGCTATTCCTTGGGCTTACTGGTGGAATGACTTTGGTTCAGAAGTCGTTTTTATAATTTAATGATTTATAGGCCTTTTAAAACGTAAATCAACAAAATAACTTAAGTTTTCAATGCCGGCTTCACCGAAGGGAAGTGTTCTTGAGAAGGGAAGAAAGAGACTGTGGCCATCACAAAGCAGGGAGGAAGCAGGAAGGTTAAGGAGGAGACTGGGGCTATCAGGAATATGGGAAAGGGGATGAGACAGAGCCTCTGAGCTCAGGGAAAGAGCATTCTGTAACTGACACATCAATGTCTGTGGAACATTCCCACTAGGGTGCCTCACAAGGCTCCTCACATGCCAACCCCTGCAGACTGAAATGGCTCATTCCACCTACTGTCCACTTTTCTTAGTGTCCATGACTGTCTACTTGGCCAAAACAGACCTAGGAAGCCAATGGAGGCTCTTCTTTCCTACCCCTGCCATACTCCGAGATACCAGCTGTGCCTCATTCTTTTGCCCTTTGCTTCTGCCTCACACTCAGTCTGACTTGATTCTGACGACACCATTAGCTTCCCTGACTCTGTTTTACTTCATTCTTGGATTTGTTTTCCTCCAATTATGAAATGTTTTAAGCAGTGTATCAGATACTATATGATCTCTACCCACACCTTATCAACCTCCCTCCTTTGCCTAGAGCTTTGACTCTGTTTAGGTACCCGGCTTTGCCCAGCTATAGAATACTGTCATCAACTATGGAAGTACACATCTTTCCCAAGGGAGCTTCAAGTTGGAATGCCAGTCTTCTCCCTAGTGATTCTATTAGGAAGGAGCTGAGTTAAGACAAGTGGAAATTCTTTTTCAATGTTCTCAAAGGCACATATTATCTATTAAAAAGAATTATATACATATGTACACATATGTATATATTGTGAGGTACGAGAGGAAGAATAAGTGAAAATACTGAGGACACAGCAAAGACCACGGTCATGAGAACATGAAGCCAAGAAGTCACATCCTTTGGATCCATTCTACAACTACATTTATGGTTATAGAAGCTTGACTAAATTTGGGAAGTTGATAAATTTGGATTTGAATTTTGAGACTGAGCTTCCTGTGGGGCTTGTAGGTAAAATGAGAGCGAAGGATGGGTGAGGAGAAGGGAAAACCAAGATGTAAAAATTGGTACACAAGTGATGAAGAACCACAAAAGTGGTTGTGGTCATCAAGTATGACAAGGACTTATGATAGCTCAACACTATGAAGTGTTCACAATTTTAGGCGATTCCATTCCCATTGCACATGTGGGAAAATGGGAGCAAGCAAGGCCCAAAAACATTGCCCCAGTTTACCTGCACTTAAGGCTTTACATTGTACTCCCAACACTAGTCACAGCAAGGGGAAAAAAAGCAGAGTCACATATAGCAGCAAAGAAGCAGAGACAGCACAACCAAGAAAAGCAGCTTCAATGGGTGCTGGCCTACAGTAATGATTTCTCTACGTGAGGAAGCTGGAGAGCCACCTAGAGCATGCGCTCAAAGAAGAGGAGCTACCTAAGACAGCCGAGGAAGCCTGTGTGGAAGAAGCTCTGCTTAGGGATAATACCCTGTGCGACATATGCTCTCTAGCCTCAACTCAACACTAAGTTACAAACGGGGAAGAAAAACATTTAGTAAGTACCCACAAAATGTCAAATATTAGGTTAGGTAGAATTTCATATGTATATTAAATCCTCATGTCATATGTCATTAAATATATAGCCTTGGCCATACTGCTACATTGTCTCTTCATGAAGAGTTTCATCAAGCAAGTCATTCAAACCCATCATCCACTCCACGGCACATCCTTATTAGTTTCAAAACACATGCAGCATTCAACAGCTTCTGCAAATGGCCACGAGTGCTGAGGATTTCCCAATACTTGTATATTCAGGCACTGACTCCCCTTTAGAATATGTTCCAATATCATGCCATAGGTGAGTCTGAAGAGGCCTGGGTTCTCACAGATCCTATTACTCATTTGTGCAACAATGTGTTAGGCAATGTGCCAAGTGTTAGATGTAACAGTGATCAATAAAATCATGGCTGTCGCCATCCAGATAGCTAGGATGGGGAGAGGAATAAGTAAAAGGAAAACAAAAAGAAAGAAGTGTAGTGATAGAGGAAATGCAAGGTGATGTCAGGCCACAAAGAAAGAAGGTTGCATCTGGAAATCAAGGCTCTGAAAAGGCAATTCCAGAAATAACATCTAAGCCGAGAAGAAGGATGCTGGGAATTACTGAAGGGGTAGGTGTGGGTGTGGTGGGAAGAACAGAGCTCAACACAGATCACAGCAGGGTGGTGGCAGGAGGGTGTGAGAAAGGTTAAGCCACGTTTAGAGAACAGACAGAAGTCCAGGAAGGCTGGGACACAGTGTGAATAAAAGGGAGAATGGACACGTGATGACGCAGGTCTTCTCAGTTCCATTTGAAAGCATAGGTTTGGAGTTCAGTGGGCTGATGTAAATCAGGAATCCCAGCACTGGGGAGTTAGAGGTAAGAGGACCAGGGGTTCAAGGCCATCCTTAGCTATATACGAAGTTCAAGTCTAGCTAGTAAGGTGCAGGCTGAGAGATGAGGGCTTAGCTCAAAGGTGGGATGGTTGCCTAGCATGTGCCCTGAAATTAATCCATGAACCACTAAATAAGTAAGTTTTTCCCCAAGAGCAAGGTTCAAACATGGAATGATTCTGAGGTGCTGGGTTCAGCACTTTGGAAAGCTAATTCTGGCTTAAGCATGAAAGTATTAAATCTGTGGCCAGTGAGATTTGTTGAGAGATGGTTGCACCCATGGAACTTCACTGAGACTAAAACTGTAGCCCCGTGTGATCATATTTAGAGCTATTTGAGTTTAAGCTGAAATGTGTTCACCTGTACTGACTGATAATCAAGATGCTGTGGAAAGACAGGCAGAGAATGACTACACTTCTGGCTTGGAATTTGTATGTTGGTAAATTTCTTGAAACAAGTGATTGCCACAATTAAGGTCAGCTGTATAAGCAGCTGGGGATAACATTTTATTTTATTTCGGTTTTTCAAGACAGGCTTTCTCTGTGTAGCCTTGGCTGGGGGATGACATTTAAATTTTACTTTTCCCTTGATTCCATCTGCATTTATAAATAATAGTAAACACTCTCTGGATTTGTAAACACAGAAATGTGACCTTAAAAATAGTGTAGGAGGAAGGAGGATAAACACAGGACTTACTTAGTCAGACAATTAGTTGGCTGTTAAAAGTGCCAAGTAATTTGGAATAATGAAAGCAAGGCTAAGAATTAGCAGACTGGTTTAAATGAAGCCAGGCTTCTTTTAAATGGGATGCACTACAAATTAAGACATAATGAATCACTCTTAGAAATTAAATACTTTAGGATGACTGAATTACCTATTAAAAGTTGCCTCGGTGTAATGCTAATTGTAATAACAAATAAAACCCAAGCTTTAGATTGGCTAAAAATAAGAAGTTTATTTACAACCCCAAAGTATTCCAATATAACTGCTCCTGGAACAAAAGATTGGGTCTTTGCATCATGCAACCATTTAGTGACCTGTCTGACAAAAAATCCAACACATGCCTTCAACGTTGTGTAGGGTATCAATGTGTAGTCATCAGAGAAGGTCAGGGAATGGGGAAATTAGGCACAAGCCATCAGTACTGTGATACATACAGCTGCAAGGTGTGTCTAGGAAAAAACATGCTTTGGTATTTAATTAGCAGCCTCTTTGTAGAGACAGTAAACTCTGAGGGCAAGACATATGACAGAGCAGAGGGCTAACAATATTAAACATGAAACCTAAACAGTATCGGGAAGGTTTCACAGAGACAAACACAGAGACCAGGAAGACAAGGTAGATTAGACTGAAGAGCAGGAAGCTAAGAATGTTCCTTGATCATGGGGGCAATACAGGCTTCAACGGTAAGAACTGAAAATTTGGGTGTTAATAATTAGTCTTGCCCTTGAACTTTGAAATCATTTAAATAATTCTTTCAGTTTCTCCTTACCTGATTGCTGTAGGACTATCAAAACCAAACTTGAACAAAGTGCAGCAGCCTGCAATTGTATTGTGTTACCTTTGCATACTGGGAAGACAGCACCACCAGCACTGTGCTGTGCCCACCCTAAACCCATCGTGAGGTATTGAGAGGATGGAAACTTCATCTGAGAATGGTGTTTAGGGGTTTTGATTAAGTCATACAGTGGTTTTGTAAGAGGGATGGAGCAGATGACTCACTGAGTAAAGTCCTTGATGTGCAAGCGTGAAGACCTGAGTTCAGGTCCCCAGAAACCACATGAAGACCAACACTCCTACAAGGAGATGGAATCTTCCAAGCTCACAAGCCAGTCATCCTGATGTATACAGCAATGAACAAGAGACCCTGTCTCAGACAAGATGGAAGTTGAGGACTGACACCTGAGGTTGACCTCTGACTTCCATATATATACACCATAGCATATACCCAAACATACATACATAGAGATTTAAAAATCATTCAAGGGTGCATAGCATGCTCAAAAACCTGGGTTCAATCCCAGTACTGAAAGAGCAAGCAAGCAAAGCAACAACCAGAGAAGTTAAGAGGCCAGAGGCATATACACACCATGTTCTCTGAGGCACTTCAGGACTCTGCCATCAAGATCATCATCAACCTCAAGCCAAAACGGTGAGCAAAAATAAACCTCTTTTATGACCCAAACAAGCTGTGGTACTGTTATTAGCAACTTTTTAAAAAAAAGTGTGTGTGTGTGTGTGTGCGAGAGAGAAACATTAATAATTGCTTTTCAAAATACTAAAATATTTATATTTGTAACTAGCGAACAATGAATTACATGGTATTTATACTGAACTGGTCAAAATCCAGCAATGAACACTTTCATTGCAGGCATTACGTGTAATTCCTGGCTATAACATCAAGTAGGAGTTTAAAATTCAAAATTCTAATTCATCTTCATCACAAAATATAGAATTTGTCTTTTTCCTTCAAGTTTAATAGAGTTCCTTTAAAGATTTAAAAAAAACTCAGAATTTGTATTTCTAGTTAAAAGAAGAAAACTAAAAAAGAAATAGACATATATCATAAAAATTTTTGGTTAGATAAAATTTTCACAATTCATCTGTATATTATAAGCAAGTTTAATTCTCTACTTGATAAGGTACTAAGGTAAACAAGTATTTTATCTGCTAGGTATTTCACAGTAAAAGATTACTTTTTCTTTTTCTTTTTTCCTTTTTCATGGTTTTTCGAGACACGGTTTCTCTGTGTAAACGTTCTGGTTGTCCCGGAGCTCACTCTGTAGAACAGGCTGGCCTCCAACTCACAGAGAACTGCCTGCCTCTACCTCCCAAGTGCTGGGATTGAAGGCTGTGCCACCACTACCTGCCAAGATAACATTTTTTTTAAACCTATAATTTTTTTGGTGTTAAAAGATCCAGGAACTAATACTCAGCAATTCTGCTGGGACACAAGAAAAGAATGGCCTCATCATTTAATGGTTCAACAGAGGGCAATCTAGAGGTCTCCCTCCACTGCACTCAAAAGACGCGTCTCCATTTTATGCACTGAAACTATTTTACACTGAGAAAATGACTCAAGTTTAGGACCTGGTTTTGTCAGCTAAACAGACAAGCCCACATTTCCAAGGAAAGTAACCTCAGCTATGAATAGCTGGCAAATCACAATTAATTTTCAATTTGAAAACTTGTTAAAAAAATCAACCAAAATTAAAGAATTGTAGTGGAGATGTTGTTACTTCTTGTAGCTTTTCTTATAAACTGCGTTCAGGTACTGTCCTAATAGCCAGCAGAATTACCATGTCAGGGAGTGTGTTAAGTGGCTTTCACCTGTTATTACCTGAATCTTCACAATGTACTTCTAAAAAAACCATTTCCAACATCACAGTTAAAGGACTGGTATCAAGAGGTATAGGTGTTTGCCCAAGGTCCTTCAAGTATGGGAGAGGAAGAGCTGAGACTCACCTCTACCTCTAGAGCCAGTGCTCTTAATCTGCCCTCCACCTTGCCCTGCAGATCCTCTGCAAGCAAGAGGGAATTCACATCTGCAGCTCTACTGTCCAGCAGCCCCTGGCCCTCTTCCCAGCACCACCGAGTCAGAGTTCCACACAATGCCACTTCATAGAAGGAGGGTTGGCTAAGTCAGTAGCCACCAGCAACATCAGCTCAGTGGGAAGACATCTTAGTTAAATTATATTGCTATGAAGGAGGACAAAGAAGACCTTATCCAGTTCAAGATCAAAATGTGAGACTTGAGTTTCTAGCCTTGTTTATAAAACAGATGCTAAAAGAAAGACAAAGGCGGCAAAACAGTGTCAGGGTCCAAAGAAGCATTTTGGCATGAGCCATGCAGCCAGCACACCTGGGATCTCATTCTACTCCAGCATGGCTGCATCTTTGATCATGGGTAACACATTAACTGGGAGTGAGGGTAGCCTACAAATACGCTCACTGTGACCACTAAATGAGACTGAGTGGGCAATATAATACAAGAGTCCAGCTCTTTACGCCTGAGAGGAGTGGACTAAAAAAACTGTAAAATCCTTTCCAGCTAAAATCTTGGGAAGTTCTCATTTTTCAGTTCCAAAACTTTTTAAAAGTAACCCAAACAAAATTCTACCAGAAAAGTTGATGTCACCCCTTCCTTGCTTTTTCCTCAAACAGGACTATTTTTATTTTGCTTTTTAAAGGATATTACTGGAGAACAGTCAAGCTAAATAAAAGAAAGTCAGTAGTAACTAAACAGTAACAGCAGCTTGTTGTTCACTTCATTCTGAAAATGTTTGCTGCAATGTTGACTACAAGTGATTTGAAATGAGACAGCAAAAATTCTTCATCATATAGAAGTCAGTTCCATTATTTTTTTGGGGGGGAGGGCTAGTTTGCTTACAAAATAGGCAGCTATGCTGACTTTGAACATTTGCTGTGAAGAGACTCACAGGATCTTTCAGGAATCAGGGGGAGAAATTACCAGCCCTAGAGATGACAGGTAATGTCATGGTTTCTTTCCATTTCTCTTTTCTAATTCTATTATTCCCTTATAAAAAGTTCCCTCTGCTTTGAGGACAATTTCCACTTCTTCATATATTGGAATGGCAGGTGGATTTGACATAGCATAACCCTTTCCATTGTTCTCTAAACAAAGTACAACTGACCTTCATTTCATGTGTGTTTGTGTGAACATGTGGGTTTTTCTGTAGAGAATGGCCACGCTCTCTTTATATTGTCAAGAATCCAATGAACTCAAAAGGAACAGATTTTGATTACTGTTTTTTATTATTGCTATTTATTTAGAATCCTGGAGCATTTGTGAGGCCATGTGACCTGGACATGTAAGTTGAAGCAACCTATGAACTGAGTATTTTAAATGTTTACATTACTTCTTAAGATTTTAGAAAAAGAAAAATAGAATAGTTCCTTTAAATAACAACAAAAATTCTTCCCCACCAAATTGCCTTTGAACGTCCTCAGAAGCCACCTGCCCATTCCATGTGCAGACTCACTTTTCCAACGTGGTATTCCGTTGCTAGCTTTTACTAGCAAGTCTTGAGGTTGTCCAGTTCCCAAGTCCAAATTTCTAGCAGAATAACAACAATGCACCAATAGGTTTCAACTATGAGTCAGACACTGTTCTGAGGACTTGATAGAGACTAATGGCCTATTTTTAATTTTTAAAATAACATTATAGAATCTAATAATTTACAGAGAAAGAAACTGAGGTACAGTGGCTTCTAGTTAATCTGCTCATAATGAAAATTTAAGTGGCTTAACCTAGATATATGCTTAGGGCTTCAAAGGAGTGAGCTGAAGGTCTGCATCAAGCACAGGCAGCCACTGTGGCCCTGGCTGGCTATCCCAGAACCAAGGCCTCTTCCAGACAGGGGAGGGGAGGCTGGGAGATCAGGAGAGCAGGTGAATCAAATTATGCCTACTGCTGAGCAGACTAGTCTCTCTTTAACAGGTGCAGAGAGAGATGCAGAGAAGAGGGAGCCCTTGCACATACCGTTTTCGAGAATATAAACTGGTAGAGCCATAATGGAAAAGTCTGTAGTTTTCTCAGAATACTAAAAATTGCTCTATTGTATTATCTGGCAGTCCCATGTCTGGGTATATATCCTAAGGAAATTAAATCACTATTCAGAAAAAACACTGCACTCCCACATTCATTATGTCAATAATCAACTGTGAAAACAACCCAGATGTCAGTGTAGATTAAAAATAATGTCTGTCACACACACACACACACACACACACACACACACACCTATACAAAAATAAAAGAAACCCTTAGTTGCAACAATGTGTTGAACAATGTGGTAAGGGCAATAGCTAAGTAAAATAAGCAACAGAAATCAAATTTTGGATGCTCTCACAAAGTAGAGTCTTTAAGTCCAGGTCACAGGCATAGAAGGATGGTGGCCATGAGGGCTCTAAGATGGGGGAAAGAAAGGTCCTGACCAAAGGGTACTGACTTTCAGTTCTAGATGAAGAAGTTCTACAGGCCTTATGTATGGAATGGTTATAATATTTAAGAACAATGTATTAAATACTTGAAATTTGCTGAGAGTAAATCTTAAGAATTCTTATCATATACAATGGTAAGTGAAGTGGTGAATATGCTGATTAGTTTGACAATGGAGATCATTTCATAGTATATGAATATCAAAGCACAATATGTATAATTTTTTAAATGATATTTCTGTCAATTACCATGCCTCAATAAGACTGGAAATGCAGATCTAGTGGGCAAAACCCATCCAAAGTCCAGTGTAACCAGTGCTGTCAGGGTTTGGATTCTAGAACTACTCCAATATGAGCAAGTTAAATTCCTAAATAGAGGCGTACATTCATTCAGAAAATAAAACTTGTTTAAAAAATACATAAAGTAGTTTGAAGAATTACAAGAGAAACATGTGGTTAGAGAAACAAGATGGTAGACAAATATAAAAATATATATTTGAAATTTGTTTTCACAAGGAGCCACAAAAGTACCACTTTCTGCTGAAAAGGAGCAAGACTAAGTCACCCCGTGCTTACACATACATCCATGTACACATGCGTTCACACAGACTCCTGCCTGGGCTTCCTATGGCTTCCAGAAGAGTTAGTTTTGCTCAGAACTAAATCATTATAGGCGCATCTAATTTCAAACACCAGCTGGGGACCGTGGTTCCCCAATCCAAAACCTACAATAATAGCCCATTAGGAAAAACTCTTTTTTTCTTTTGAGATTAGGAATTTTGTTTAAAACTATGGAAAGAGAAGAGGAGGAGAGGGAGAAAGAGAAAAAAGAGAAGGAAGGGGAGTTAGTGAGAATGAGGGATGATGAACACGTCAAAAATAGCACAATCCGTAAGTAAGGTGGGTGAAAATCACACCCAAGCCACTATGTAAATACTCTCTGTGGTAGGCAGAATTATGGCCTGTGCAAGGATGGCTGCATCCCGACCGCTGAGTCGGTATGTTCTTTACCTGGCAAAGAGAAAGTCAGGCTGCTGAGGGAAGTGAAGTTGACCCTGGGTTGCCTGGGTGGATCCAATACAACCAGAAAGGTCATTCAAACTGGAAATGGAGGCACAAGAGAAGTCACAATCAGGAAGACATGATGAGCAAGGTCAGAGTTGCAGGAGGAGACGAAGACATGACCATCAGGGTGTCTTTGGAGATGACCCAGGAGGCCTGAGCCAAGGAATGTCAGCAATCTCTAGACCTCAGAAACGGTGAGAACGAGAGCCTGCCTTGGAACCCTAAGGAAGGAACCAGCCCTGCCAATGGTCTGCTTAGTCCTTTTAATTGTTCAGTGACTGCTTACCTTAATTGTTAAAGAACAAGATTGATTTACATCTCTAAACTTATAGTAATCACAACAGCAATAGAAAAACAATGACAAGGCCAAAAGGAAGGAGAAGAGAATCACACTTTAACAAGATGTAATCTCAGAAAGTCAAAAGAAACAACACATCTAGGACTGTGATGCACTTGAGAAAAAGAAAGAAAAGAAAATGCAAAATAGAGGAATCAGGGAGAAAATGATTTGTACATGGAATAGAGGACCAATATATTGCTGACTGACATTTCTGGGGAGCAAAAGCACATAGGCAAAACATTCCAAGACACAATTGAGATATGCAAGAAGTCATTATAAATGTTCTGTTCAAAGCGGTTCTCAGATAAACCAATAGACATGAATTAACACCAAGCCTGCGCTAGCACAGTAACTGAATTTTGAGGGTAAAAACAAAACACCAAACTAATTTCCTGAAAACTACCATAAAAACATAAATAGCCCAGGCCACCTATGCAAAAATCAGGCTCTTCCCTCGCCCCTAAATTTCATGGAAACTCACACACACACACACACACACACACACACACACACAAAAGCAGAGCTTAGAAACTACATAGCTTAGAAAAGCAAGCAAACATAGAAACTACAGTAAGAATTTTGTACCCAAACTATCATTCTGAGATGAAGACGAGGCCATTCTGAAAAGCTTAGAGATGAATACCAACAATCCAGGGATGGATACAGAACGTGATGCGCAGGGCTGGAGAGACAGCTGAGAGGTTAAGAGCACTGGCTGCTCTTCTAGAGGTCCTGAGTTCAATTCCCAGCAACCACATGGTAACTCACAACCATCGGTTCCCTCTTCTGGTGTGCAGGTGTGTGTGTACAGAGAACGCTGTGTATATAATAAATAAATCTTAAAAAAAAAAGTGAGGCACAAAGATTGGAGGCAAACACTGAACCCACTGAAGAATATGGTGCTGTAGGGAAGTGGAAATATATGTTCAAAATAATAAAGTAACAGAAATCAGCAAGATAAGGAAAAAGAACAAGTAAAAGATCATTCAAGTGTTCTAATTTCTTCCCAAACAGGGTCATAGGGTACAGTTAGGGCTCATGATCTGAGGTCTTAAGAAACTTATATTGCCATCTAAAGGTATAAAAGCAAATGTGTGCCTCATACAAGTGACTGCCTAGTCCATACCCCTTTATCTTCCTGTCTCACTAACAAAACCCGCAGCTAGGGCAATGCTAGCAAAGGGAGTCTTGTGACAGCTCTGCTCAATGCTCCATGATTTCAGGTTTCTAAGAGAGTTTCACTTCTCCACTAAGGGCACCTGTTTTCCTTTTCCTCTTTTTTTTCCTTTCCATCTAGAATACAGATGAGCAGTTGGGTATGAGGCAACCACCCCATGATCATGAGAAAAACTGGAACACAAAAGTCACAAACCAGTAATAGCTTATGACTGGGTACCTTAAGTCAAGGACACTAAAGATACTGCATAGCTAGAGAACCAGCCCAACTGTGGAGTTCTGTGCTGATCTTATGGGAACAATAAGCCTCCTTTTGGTTAAACCACTAGCACTACTTCTATTTCATAAATACCAAACACAATATTACTGAAATATAACTAGGAAGTCTAGTAATAATAGTAACCGTAACCTGGTTATCAAAGCCTGGGTGAGGAAGGAAGAGAAGGGACATAAAGCTGTAACTATAAAGGCAACTTACAAGTTTAACATCTGCAAACGATAAGAAAGGCACAAAGCAGAGAACAAGTGTAAAATTACTTCAGAGGCAGTAAAGTGAAAAAATTCACATAAACTAAGACAGAACTAAGAAAATGTATCGGTCAAGTCAGTAAACTATTATATAAAGCTGTTGAAAGCACATCAAACTTTTAACAGAATAAGATGAAAATTTTCACTGGATATGAGAGATTAATTTAGAACAAAGCAACTCTGCAAGTGGGCATCAGTTTCCCCAAAAGTAGACTTAGAAATTTAAAGCCATTATACTCAAAATACTAAGAAACTTTCATTTGGGAACTTTGAAAGGTTGCATTGAAAGTTCAATTCTTGAAAACAAAAGTAGATTTTGGGTGGTGGACTTTTATGGAAGGCATGGCTTTGTGGGTCAACACGTATCCTAACATAATGCTAACAGCTTACCGCCTGCCAGGCAACTGTATAGGTGTCCCCTGGCCATTCTGCACACACACGGCTCCGTTTGACTCTCCCAGCCCTGTGAAGCAGTGCACCTGCTCCTATAGTATACATGAGAATGGGGACTCAAAACTATGTCACTGTCTGAAGACACACAGCTAGCAAGAGATGGCTCAGGTTGGACCCAGGACCTCTCTCCAGAGCCAGCTCCCTGGTCTAACTCATCACTCTAAGCTGCTTCTTGTCATGCAAATTACAGTGAAGCAAAACAGACGCAAGTCCAGGGACTCTTACTCACATGGAAGTAGGTGATGAAGACCACACTTCCAAACAGTGTGCAAAGGATAGACTATTCTATTAAAATTAAATCTTTATCATCACAGGCTACACAAAAACAAATTCCAAATGCATTATCAATTTAAAGTGACAAACAAGCCTATGGAAATAATACTTTTTAGGTGAATATTTTCATAACCTTGAATGTAAAAGGCTCTTTTATAATAATACCAAAACAAAAACCTATAAAGAGGAAGTTGACAGATTTGACTATCTAAAAATTTTAAATTCATATTTGGCAAAAATCATCAGACACAAAATTGGAAGAGAAAAATGGAAATATATTTCCTACTTATACAGCAAGGGTTTGCTTATAAAAGGTTATTAGAAATCAACAAGAAGTTGGGTATGGTGGCACACACCTTTAATCCCAGCATTCAGGGAAGCAGAGGCAAACGGACTGTTAGGAGTTTGAGGCCAGCCTGGTCTACAAAGTGAGTCCAAGGCAGCCAAGGTTACACAGAGAAACTCTGTCTCAAAAAAGAGAGAGAGAGACAGAAAGAAAGAAAAGAAAGACATCAACAAGAATATAACAAGTCTTCTAATAAAATGGCTAATAGGAAATTCTGGGACTCTAAAGAGTTAATGCATGCTGGAAAAGAGGAAAACCCCAGGAATGTACAATAAAATAACGGCATTGGATTCTGCACCTACTAGATTAGAATAATTCTTACAATCACCTGTTCTAAACTGAGGGGATGAGGGCAAATACATGAGGTGATAAGGCTATGCTTTAAATAGTGATTAAGCAATAGACTATCCAACACAAGCCCCTCATAGAGCAATTTGGTACCCAGTATCAAAGGGCCATAATATGACAAGACTCTACTATCACACTGCAGACAGCCATTCTATAGGAATACTGACCACATATACAAAGGCACTCATGCAAGGCCATTTACTGTAGAATGTAACGGCAAATTATCATAACCATTAATAAAGTTAGTGAACAGGAGAACAATTGCATTCTACAGAGTTCCAGGACTGCCACGGCTACACGGAGAAATCCTATCCCAATAAACAAACAAATAAAATAAAATCTTTTAAATCTCTGCTGTGTGGCTTATACGGAAATTGTGGGGCTGAAGAGAGATTGCAGCTCTTGCTTCTCTCCTGGAGGACACAGCAGATGGCTTACAATCACCTGTAACTGTAGCCCCAAGAACTCTGACTTTCTCTTCTGGCCTCTGCAGCAGCCTTCACTCATATGCACAAACCACACACACACACACACACACACACACACAGATACACACAAAATCTTTAATAAAGAAAAAGAAACTGTGTATCAAAAACAAGTTATTATGCTTGTTCATGATACAAAAACTTATTCAGACCTAAATTAACTACTGTTCAAGCAAATATAAATCCCTTAATATATTAACAACTCTGGGTATTTCTTGTTTCAGGATGAAGCTTCTTAAACATGATCGTGTGCCCAGTTTTAAAATCACTGACATTTTTAATTGCCTAGGCATAATGAGAGTTAATTGCTGCTTCCTTAATACAACACTCATTTCACAGATGAGAGATGGTGTTCAAGTGCTTTAGGAGTGCCTGTCATCATTTTATTCCTGGAGCTGGCTACTTAGGGAGAATTATGCAGTACTTTACATCTTCCTTTCTAGTGTATCCTTCTTCTTTGATACACGTTCTTTTCAACAAAGCCGGGATAGCCTGTTCCCTCCCATCTACCCCAAGCTCTCTGAACTGCTTTCACAGAACTTAGACCGACTTTATGGGACTTGCCTGTTTCACTTGCCTGCAGTCAACATACCCATCTCTCTTCCCCACAGAGCCAGGGCAGGAAGCCAATAGAAATTCGCTGACATAAGTGAATAAATGCTTTAAAGATATGTGGAGAAATGTATAGGAATACATGACTTACAGCAACAGCCAGCCACTACCTCAGGAAGAGCCGGCTCATGAGTCTCAAATCAGTATCTCTTAGCTTGATTAAATTCTATTGTTAAAAATGTGTACCCCTTCAGTAGTTTGTTATTTAGTAAAACTTTACACCAAAATAATAATAATAATAATTATTATTCAGCACACACTAGATTTCTCATATTTTCGTGACAGTATAATTTTTTTTCTGAGTCATGGCCTCACTGTGTACCCCTAGTTGACCTCAAACTAGTAACTCTCCTGTCTCAGAGAGTGCTGGGGCAACAGAAGTCAAGAAGTATCAATTGTAAACTAGTCTGACAAATATCAAATTATTTTGGGACAGCATGGTAAAGCACAGTGTTTCCTTGTACATTTCTCATGCTGCTTCATAATTTTTGCTAAATTCTGATATAACCACATTTGAACAAGATTCTATATTTTAACTGTTTTTCCCCCTGCAAGTTCCTGGAAACTTTGGGAGTATTAGGTAGCATGGTCTGCTGAGGAAGACAGTATGATAGGGCCTCAAAATTATCAATATAAAATTACCCTATGAGCCAGTAGGTGGTAATTGTACCTACATCACCAAAAGAACTGGAGGCAGGAATGTGGACAGACATTTGCACATCAATATCCACAGCATCCAAAGATGGAGACAACTCACACAGACAAAGAGAGATGGATAGAGAAACAGTGATATTTGTGCATAATGGCATATTACTTACCCATCATGAATGTAATCCTAAAACATGCTATAACAAGAATGAACTCTGAAAACATTGTGCTAAGTGAAACAAGCCAGACACAAAAGCACATAAATTATATTATCCCATTTATATGAAATATCTAGAATGGTCAAATTCATAGGGACAGAAAAAAAGGTGGTGACCAGGGGCTGGAGGAAAGGAGGAAGGATGTAGAGCATCACAGACAGGCATGCAGCTTATGATGATGAACAAGTTTGAGAGACGGATAGTGGTTATGGCTGCACAAAAGTGTGGAAGTACTAAGTAAGGCTAAGTACTAAACTATACTATATCTTGTATGTGTTATCTTTTGTTATGTAAATTTACAACAATAGAAAAGCCAATAGGAAGCATTTCATTTTTTAAAACAGATTCAGCAGACTCATATATATATATATGTATATATATATATAATATCTTTATGGTTCATATATGTATGTAACAATAACAATTAAACAAAAAGGGGCCAAGGATTTGAAAGGGAGTTAGGTGCATGGGAGGAGTTGAAGAAAGTAAAGGGAAAAGGAAATTATGTAACTATATTTTAATTTTTGAAATACTCTCCCCAAGAGCCAAAATTTTTTCTCTTAATATAAAGGGACTCACCCACCCCTGGCATGCACAGAGAGACACCTTGCTGGTAATGGTGTTCTTGTATCAGTCAGGGGCAGAGCAGATGGTGGTCCTGTGTTCATCCTAGCTTGATGCCTTGCTTGGTGGCCAAAACTGTCACATAAAACTGATACATAAAGTCAAATTGAATCAAAGCCAGGTAATGCAACACAGAAACAGGAAGACAGAGACCTGTGGACCACCATGCCACCCACAGACCTGACCTACCCGCTGCCATGCCAAGTAGCTTGGATGAGGGATGTCACCCAGGAGCCTGCCAGCCACACCACCACAATGTATGAGTATGTAGTGACCAGATGGGAGAGAAAGAGAAGTGGAAGAGCTTGAGCATGTGAAGAGAGATGGAACTGGAGACTCACGGGTGGAGAGGAGCAGCTTGTTACGAGTAGCCAACCCTGCCACCTGGGGCCATGGTGAGGTTCCAGCTCGAGCTGCCACTGGGGGCCATGTCTGAGTCTGTGGCTATGCAGCAGCAGGGGCAGTGTCAATGTTGGTGGCTCGTTATCACTAGAGAACGTGGGGATGTCTCTGGATGGGGCAGCCGCCGGGGACCACTTAGATGTCCAGAGGCTGTGCATAACTGGACCTGACTCTCACTGGACGCAGGACTATGGAGCGCTGGTTCCATCTCTCACCTTACAGGCAGCTGTACTCTGGAGAGCGGCACTGCGCTTTGCCCAGGCAGCACAGTGGAGCTAGTCCTGGCAGTGGGGGTGCTGGTGGGCCAGCCCTGAAAGCGTGCATGTGGGGTCATGAGCTCAGGGGAACTGGCCCAGCCCCTCACAGGCTGCAGCACTTAGAAGACTGGGCCCCAAACCTTGACTGTGCAGCATGGTAAAGCTGGCCTTGGAAGTGTGGATGCCAGTGAGCTGTCCCCAGACACCCCACAGGCATGAGAGCATGAGAGCTGAAGGGGCTTCCTGCTGTGCCAGAGAGCTCACCCTGGTGGCACAGAAAAGAAAGAGCTGGAAAGCTGACTAGCTCCGCTAATACCCAGGCCCACCCCCAAATCCATATCATCTGTAAACAGTTAAGAAAGGGCCAGTCCTGCTGTTCCAAATCTACAGGATCTCCATTGACACAGGGCAACAACAGGATAACCAGGAGGAGTTCCAATAAGGAACCAAAATTGATGGTGTCAGAGAAGACAAAGATCTCAAACCAAACCAATGACTTATTGCAATGAACATTTGCAAGTGAAGATGTGTGTCCCACACTGTGGGACCCACTGTGGCATACTACAGCCCTCACAATGAGATGTTTTCTATGCTTTGTTTTGTTGTTGTTATTGTTTGTGTGTTTTATTTGGGGGGGGGGATAGCAGGGCGAAGGGCAGATATGAGGGAATGGGGAGATGAGCAGGACTGGGCTACATGATGTGAAACTTACAAAGAATCAATAAAAAGTTTTTAAAAGATTCATTTAATTAAAAAAACAAGACAAAACAAAACAACCCAACCTATCCATTCAATCAGCATAGGAAAGAAAGGAGAGGACAGAGATGTGGCTCAGCTGGAAGATTACCTGCCTGTCAAGCATGGTACCTGATTCTTAGTACCATAGAAACCCGGTGTGATGATAGTATAGACATGCAACACTGGCATTCAGGATATAGAGACAAGGGAATCAGAAATTCAAAGTTATCCTTGCCTATACAGTAAGTTTCAGACCAGCCTGGGCTACATAAGACCATGTAGGAAGGGAAAAAGGGAGAGGGAGAAACTTGTTAAATTTAAGGACAAAGCTGAATTTATCTGTGACTTTGTCCAGAAAGAATAATCTTTTATGCCAGATTGAATGGGAAGGGAGCTTAAGAAAACTATTTTTGTGGCCAGAAAGATAGCTTAGTGGTTAAGAGCGCTGGCTGCTCCTCCAGAGAACCCAGGTTCAATTCCTAGCATCCACATGGTAGCTCACAACTGTCCGTAACTCCCGTCCCAGGTGATCCCATGCTCACTTCTTGCCTCTACAGACTTTGCACACACATGATATATAGACATATATTCAGGGAAGCATTCATACACATAAAATAAAATGGCTCAGAAGTTAAGAGCACTGTCTGCTTTTCCAGAAGTCCTGAGTTTAATTCCCAGCAGCCACATAATGGCTCACAACCATCTATAATGAGATCTGGTACCCTCTTCTAGCATGCTGGCCTACATGCAGACACAACATTGTATACATAATAAATAAATCTTTAAAAATTAAAATGAAACAACTTTCTTTTAAGCAGAATGATGTTTTAGGTAAAATATCTTCTCTTATCAATTGTATTTTTACTAAAGATAAAAGGATAACATTGTGATACATCCAACTTTCAAACAAGTAGTTCCAATTCCTTCAGTAGAGCCCAAAAGCCATAGCTGGTGGAGACAACTGTCCGGAGCCCAGCGCCCTTGGTTAGCAGCCTCAACAACAACTAGACCATGACTGCTTTCCTTCTAGGTCATGGCCAGTCTTATATCAGTGTTCAGACATGTTGTGTCTTGTGGCTCTGTCTTGTTTTTGTTGGTCCTCAGTTCCACCTGCATGGCAGTACTTTGCTGTGCCCAGTGTTTTTCTTAACAGGGTTGGGATGTCTTTTGAATGGTAGGTGGGAGGTATTAACAGTATTGTGGTCTCTGTCTCCAACTTCTATGCAAAATTTTAAAAAATAGCAATATCCGACAAAAGAAAACATAGCTTTTTACTGAGTTGGAGCTGTAGTGTCAGCAAAAGCATTGGGTCACAAAGCAGTAACAACTGGGAAAAGAACAAGATACCGAGTATGGGAGTGGCTCTAAGCGAGATGAAAAACACTTGATGTCTGAGTCAGTGCCAGTGTAGACAGTCAGCGTGGGAGTGAGCAACTGTAGCAGGCATGATTTTCCAGAGAGGTCCTGGGTAAGAGGCAGTTGTCTGAGTAAGTAAATTGGATATTTTTCATTCTCTGGAGGTAGCAGGACATACCAAGCAGTGAACAAGAGGGTGCTTGGCAGTGCCAAGCTGTGTTCCAGCCTCTCTAATTCTGTGTTCACATGGAGAATGGGGAAGATGACATGTGAGAGAGAAAAAGGGACAGCAGTCATAATCAACTTTATTTAAAGGAGTCCGAGGGGGTGAAAAAGCTAAGCTACTCTGAGTCTTGCTTTGTGCTAGGAGGCAGGGACTCTATGTGATTTTTCTCATTTACTCTGCTTTATAGGTGAAAGAAGAAGTGAAATAAAAGGAGGACATGACTACTTCTAAAGTAGGAAGATTGTTATTGTGAATATAAGGGTGAGTTAACCGTAACCCTGAGAAAGCAGGCAGAGGAAAGGGTCCAGGCTGAACATGGATCATGAGAGGAGATGGGGAGAGAGAAAAGAGGAACTGCTGACCAAGACATGTGGCCTGGACCAAGAAGCCAAGAGACTGGCATAGCTCAAATGGCTGACTTATATAGGAATCAAGCTCGGCTTGAGGAAGGGAGACAAAAGACCAGCCACTGGGAGGGAGATGTTTAAGGTAGGCCTAAGAAGTACTGGGAGGAAACACAGGTAGTAAGGGATGCTGGGAGAGCTGGCCATTGTGCCCACTTTGACATGCTAATAGGCACCTCAGTTAGCCATTTGTCCTGGGTTTCTGAGACCTAATAGGTTTTGCTGGTTCTGTATTATTGCATTCCTAATTTTCTGCCATGGAAACTGAGGCACACACAAATTGGGTAAATTTCCCTAAAACCATACTATTAGTAAATGATAGTCTGGAGCCAAAACTTGGGTCTGATTCCTATGCTGAAGACTTAGTCATTGAGCTGCACCACCACAAATGCACACAGACAGGAGAAAATAAGTTGGGAACAAAAATGGAAATGGTGGAAAGAAAATATGCCACAGCGTGTGCCAAAATAAACTACAAAACATTGACTTTTTTGATGAGATCTTGAAATAGTAGCAAAAGAACAGTGGCCTAGCAGGAAGGGGCTGTGCGGGCATGGAGCAGGGAACCAGATAGCAAAGGGTCATTTCTGTCCAAGACTGCTGCTTCCACTGCTCCTCCCTCACCCTGTTTGATAGATCGTGGTTAGAACAGATACTTCATCTACAAATGGATATAAAAAATTGTGGATTCAACTCAAAAGCCATTTCTTCCACTTTGAGGTCTACTCAGAGGCTTGTGAGACTCGTGGAAATGCCTGTGTCATCCCAGGCTAAAGCCTCAGTGCTGTTGCCATCTAGGACATAGGATCACATTTTCCTGTTCTCCCAACTCATGAGAAGTAGGGAGAGGCCCCGACAATAGAACCCACACCTAGTGAGATGTCTAGCAGAACCAATCTTTCTAGCCGGTAACGGGTGGGCCCTTCCACGAATCTAGCACTTAGCACACTGAGGCAAACATATCTCAAGTACAAGTCAAACAACCAACAAACAACACTGATCAAATAATCTCAAAAATAAAAGAGTTGATACAATGAGCTTAGAGTTATTTTAATTAGTGTATCACCAAAATAAGTTAGAAAAATTAAAAGTCTAAGGCAGTCACCTATGAATAATGAAAATTATTAATATCTATTTTAGCTTTCCTGAAACAAAGCTTACTTTATTTAACATATTCATCATGAAAGCAAAATTCTCTATTCAATGAAAAATGCAAGATGTAGGAAGTGACATTAATCAAACTGTGATTAAGTACAAAAAAATGTTTAAACTATATGTGCATATGGTGCTCCAGCTGCTGTCACTGGGTTAACTGAGGGTGGCTGCAAGCAGGGTCAGCAAAACCATGTTTCAGAGATACAGGAGGACATGATGCTGACCAAAACTATGCTAAGACACAAAAAAGGTATTAAAGACACAGTAAAATGTAGGCCCAGTCGCTCAGCTCTGCAGACCCCACTAATTGGCAACTAAGGCAGGAAGATCAAGAAACTCAAGACCTACCTGGCCTCAGAGCAAATTCGAGGTCAGCTGGGGCATTTACTGAGACTGTCTCAAAATAAAAAGATGGCAAATGCTCAGTGATAGAATATTTGCCTAGTATGATGCGTGAGGCCCAGGTTCAAGTCCTAGTACTACAATAAGAAAAAGTTTTTTGTTTGTTTGTCTTGAGACAGGGTTTCTCTGCATAACAGCTCTGGCTACACTGGACTTGCGTTGTACCCCATTTTGGCCTTGAACTCACAGAGATCCACTTATTTCTGACTCTAGAATAATAGAATTAAAGGTGTGTACTACTATGTCTGGCCTGTTTTTTTTTAAGAGACAGGTGTATCTATTTCAGATATGAACTATTTTTTTTTAAAAAGCATATGAGAATTTAACTAACCTAAACATCTCTTAAGTAGATTCTGGGTTTTAAAAAGATAAGTTGGTCAGTCAGTCAGTCTCCATCCATCCATCCATCACCTGTTATCACTAAATGGAAGAATCACTTTTTTAATGCTAATTTTCTGATTGTTTTTCTGCAAGTTTTAAAAGATACTGATACAGCCGGGCACAGTGGTGCATGCCTATGATCTCAGCACTCAGGAAGGCAGATGCAGGTGGATCACTGTGAGTTCAAGGCCAGTCTGGTCTACAAAGTGAGTCCAGGACAGCCAAGGCTACACAGAAAAACACTGTCTTAAAAACAAAACAAAACAAAAGAAGAACAACAAAAAAAAATCCATTTCATAAAAGATACTGATACAAGCAGAGTTGGGGAAGGGGGAGAGATGATGGTTAATTGTGACTGGGTTTTGATGGGAATTTGAATCACTACAGAAATAATCTCTGGGCTATCTGTGAGGAATTATGTAGATTATATTAACTGAGGTTGGAAGACCCATCCTAAATGTGGGCTGTATTAGTTCATGGGCTAGGGTCCTGGAATGAATAAAAAAGAAAAAGAAAAAAATAGGGCCTCTGTGTCTTGACATCTGCATACATAAGCACCTGGAGGCTTATATGCATGTGCTCACACACAAATATAAAACAAAAATAAAAAATAAAGAAGCAAGCAGGCCAGGCATAAGCATTCATCACTCTTAGCTTCTCTTTAAAAATAGTTTCATTATTTTATGTGTACGGGTATTCTGACTGCACACAGGCCTGTGTACCACATGTGTGCCTGGTACATGCAGAAGCCAGAAGACAGTGCCAGATCCTATAGAACTGGGAGTTACAGACAGTTATGATCTGCCACATGGGTGCTGGGAATTGAATCTGGGTCCTCTGGAAGTGCAGCCAGTGCTTTAACCACGGAGCCAGCTCTCTAGCCCATACTCTCTGCTTCTTAATTTGTAGGTACAGTGTAGATGCCTCAAGCTCCCACCACCATGGCTTCCCAGTCACGAGGACTGTACCCTTGAGCAACAGAAAAAAAATACATCTTTTCTTTCATATGTTGCTTTTGTCAGGTATTTTGTTAGGACAGCAAGATACATAACTTACACATAAAGTGCAGTGTTTTTATAAATATATTAGTGGCTTGTGATCAATTGGTATATAAAAATGTGTCCAAATTAAAAAGAAAATAGAATTCAGCACATTAGCAAGCAACAATCTGATGAAAGCATTAATCAGAAAACACTTTTTAAATTCTGCTGAGATAGAAAATAACATTTTGAAGTATATTTACTTGAAAGAAACACTTGTGTGCCTTTTTGTTTGTTTGTTTGTTTGTTTGTGTTTCAGCAGCACGCTGAGCTCTTCCTGAAGAAAGCTCTGAGCAGGTCCCTCCCCCTCCTACCACCTAGGCTGGTCTTCCCAGGAGCATTCGCTCAGTTTGTTCTCAGCTACTGAACACTGTTTGACACTGAGACTGCTGGAGTAGGCAGCACCAAGAGCTTCCTAATCCAATTCTAGGAGCTGTTCAAAAAGAAATGTGATTGTTTGACTGTCACTAATCTGGTTCTAGAATAATAAGTTTGGGATTGTTGACACGATATGCGCAATCTAAATAAATGAGGTTTAAAAAACTATGTAAGTATGATGTGACATAAATAAGAGGAAAACAGCAGTGAAAATGCTGTGTTTATTAACCCTCATTTCCTCACAGAACTGAACTGCTTTTCTACAAGCCTCAAAGTAATTTACAAGGGCTATTTGTACCTGGGCTTACATATTACTCTTAAACAAATATTTAAAGTTCACTGGCGGCCTGCTGTTTTCTCTTCCTGGAATTTAAATGGCCTCACCAAGTAACCTGGAATTGTTACTATACATTGTTACTATACATAGGGGTAAGTACCTTTTACCAAGTAGGTGAGACATGTGGTGGCATTGGCCCTGGAATTACACAGGTTCGACCCTCACCTAGCTCAGCCATAACTAGCTGTGTATCCACAACCATCTCACTAGGCATCTGCAGCCTTGAGTGTGAAATTGTACATGAGGTCATCTGTGCAGTACGAAGACTCTCTGAAGGAGCACAGCTAGGCACTCAGCTCAGCCTGGCAGAAAGTGTTTCTACCAGCTCTACAGCGGCTACCCCAATGATGCAGCCATGGTCAAAATGCAAACTTAGTAAACGGTAATAAACAAGACCTCATTGCATATCACTATAGTCAAGATGGGTGTTTTTACCAAAGTCAATAATTTTTACTTTTTTTTTTTTTACCAAAGTCAATAATTTTCAGAGTTTTCAAAGAGTCTATTAAACAGAGCATCTGAAGCTATATGTTTTGGTTTAGCAATAAAAAGTAGCCAAATGACTTGTGACTCCCAATATTCTTATAATTATTGTGTCAAAATTGTCTGATATATTCTGCGTTACTTGCTAACTGTATAGTTTGTTTTAGCTAAAGCTCAAGTCTATACTGGTTAATCTTGATTGTCACTTTATTGAACTGAGAGCTACCGAGGATTAGAAAAAGCACACTGCCTCCTGAGTGCTGGGATTAAAGGCATGTGCTACCAGCATTCAGCTGTCTACTCTCCAGCTCTGATTTTGCTAACAATAACTATCTTCAAAACATATCCAGAATAGGATTTCTCACCACCTCTGCTAACATCACTTCATTTGGATTATTTTGTGTATATTATATGTGGTAAGTACATGCTCATACATAGGGTATGTATGTATGTGGGTACATTTTTTTATGTGTGCAAGTATGTGTGGAGGCCAGTTGTTTCTCAGTCATCACTCCATTTCATGTTTTGGGACAGTCTCGTATTGAACCTGGAGCTCAGTGATTAACGAGGCTGGATGGCTAGTGAACCCCAGGAACCTTCTTGTCTCTGTCTCCCCAGTGCTAGGAATAGGCCCCTGCATCCAGCTTTTTCTTACGTGGGCATTGGGGATCTGAGCTCAGGTCCTCTTGCTTGCTTGACAAGCTCTTTAAAGAGCCATGTCCCCAGCCCTTCACTTGGGTGACGATGACTGTATTACTACTGTACAGCTTCCTAGAGTTTCCCTGCCTCCCTTTCAGTTTATTTTCAAAACAGCAGCCAGAAAGATTTCATTCACACATAAGCCACATCATGGTACTCCTGTGCTCAAACTACCCAGCACGGAAAACATTAAACCTTCCTTCCAGCTCTCCTGACGCCAATATACTCCCCTTCCTTACTCCCGATGCTCCAGCCTGGCACAGGGGTGAAGCCTGATAAATATCTGCTGAATAAAGAAATGAATGAATTTCTCAAAAAATTAAATATCTGATACTATGCTGAATTTGATCAATAGTAATTACAACAGACAGAAGTCCAAGAATTTGCTGTTAAATTAACAAAACGCTTTAAAAGAAATGGTAGACTATCCTATAATCCATTATCCCTGTCACTAGGAAAATAGTTCTGGGCAAGACGACACAGTGCTCATCAAATGAGGGTGTCCTACTTCCTGATCCTGCTCCCTGCCAAGATCACATGTTTGCCATAGATAAGGCCAAGATCAGCAGAGCCTGTTCTTCAAAGCAGCTTCCTATGATTATCACTAATTATTTTTTTTCATCAGCCAAGCACCGGATTTGACAGCTTCCCGAATCCAGCTCTAACTGCAGCACCATTTCCTCCAGCCTTCATCAACTGCCACACTGAGAACTACACTCTTCTTCTAACTCTATCCTCTCACCAACTGCCCTTCCTTCACTTCTCCTAGCACACAGGGGCTGCAGCTACCTTCTTCAGCCATAACTTCCTTTATTTTAGCAACAGCATAGGCTGCTCCCAAACACACTCTGACAGGTGCATCGAACATAGCTCTACCCTCCCCGCATGCCACTCCCTGCCCAGCTGCTTGGAGACTATAATTAATCCATCTTCCAGTACTCCGATAAGATGTTACCTCCTCTGTGGAGCAATCTACTCCCTGCAGAAGCACACGCTTCTCCCTCTGTGCTCCCATGACATTTTTCCTGTTTCTGTAACGGCGCTGAAAATGTTACGTTGCTGTTCACATAGGTCGCTTTATCACCATACAAGAGACACGTGGGCTTTCTTCTGGTAATAGAGTATTTGCATATCGGTTTCAGAGTGCTTGAAAACATTTTAATGCCGTGTTCGTTTAATGTTGATTCTTTGTATGTTCTGGCTATGAGGCTTCTGTCCAGTACACACACACACATACACACATACACACACACACACACACATTTTCTTTACAGACTATGGTTCATTAGTTACGTATATTCCACTGCTTAGTTATTTTCCTATAATTACACATATAGACTGTTGGTTTTTTCTTTTCGCTTTTTCTATAACTTAACACTTTGGTGACCAAAATCTAAAGCTCTTCCTATACTGTTTTTCATCTAGATCACAGATGGGTAGTCACAGACGTATGTGACTACTTGGTACTGATACAGACCAAAGCTAGGATGCTTTATAAAGAATCTTGTCAGTTGACATTAGTACCCAGCAATGCCTGAGAAAGTATTCCTTGCCTGCTTGCCATATCCTAACAACTCTAGCTCAAAAAGAAAACAAAGAAAGAAAGAAATCCAAAAATCAAAAACCAATAAACAAAATTTTTACCAGTCAGTTAGGGAAAACAACAACAACAGCAAAACCCCTAGTACTTCACTACTTTAATATTTAGTTTCTGGATCTAGTAAAAGTGAAATTAGCCATTTACATGTTTGCTATAATAAATATTCTGTTCATGTGTATATGTGCATTCATCACAGGGTTTTCACATCAAGATAGTAGGCTTTTTAAATATAATATTTTATTGTGTTTTATATAGTTCTATATTTACAGCAATTATTTCCTGAGGTCTAATGTGCTTTTAAAAGTTTTATGTAGGTGAACCTATGCTCATACACAAGCTTAGAAAAGGTTCTTCCCTGAAACGTTCCCTATAAAGTATCTACTATAAATGTAAATATTTCTATGCATATTCATACTCATTATCTTATAGGGTTTTTTATTTAACCCTTTATTATCTTAGCAACTTTAATTGGGAGTACTGTATTAGAGTTATATTTAAGTTTTCTTTATTCAAATTAATAACCAATGGTGCTGAGCGTGGTGGTGTACACCTTTAATTCCAGCACTTGGGAAGCAGAGCTAGGTTAACCTCTGTGAGTTTGAGGCCAGCCTAGTCTACAAAGTGAGTTCCAGGATAGCCAGGGCTATCTGTCTTGAAAAAAATTGAACCAAACCAAACCAACCAAACAACAACAACAAAAACCCAATGGCAGTAGTAATATTTATCAAATACATATTCCTTTCTGATTGGGTTTGGGAAGCATATCATATAATTTATTTAGTGCTCATAATTACTCTGAAATTGTCTATTTAGTTTCATGAATGCCTATTTTTACATCATCATCATAATGCTTTTACATCACCATTGCCATTACTTCATTTGTTAGTATTTGTTGAGTAGCTGCATCATGTTAGCTCCTGGAGATAATTGGTTAAAGAGGCATTCCTGGTTTCTGTTCTTATGGTGATGACAGACTAGTAGTCAGAGCATGGAAGCAAGCAAGCAGACTGAAATACCACAATATGACAAAAGTGTGGGAGTCAGAGGCAGTGCATAAAGGGTCACCCTAATGGACTTGGCTAATGAGGGGAAAGTTTTCTGGGGGTGTGATGCCTGGTCTACCAGAAGAAACAGCATGTCAAAAGATCTACAAATGAAAGAGAAAGAGGAAAGCAGGAGAGTTTGAGAGCGGGCATCCTAACTACAGCAGGAAGAATGGAAAGCAGAGTGTGGCAAAAGCTCAGGCCCTAGAAGGGTGAGGCTGGGGAGATCTTAGGAACCATAAAAATGACTCTGAACAGCCTGTAATCAGAGAGCAAAGTGTTCAGATATGCATTTTAGAAGGACCATAAGATGAAGAATAATTTACTAAAGAAAATTAAGTACAGCTAAGAAGCCTGTTCAAAGGTACAGGAGGAAGATGAAGGCCGGACTGATACTCTTCTACAGTTTCCTTGGAAGTTACTGCAACTATCACCACTTGCTTTTACAGACTAACTCTGGTATTATTTAGACAAGTTCAGTCTTACACACCAAATTTTACCCCAATCTAATTTATTCGGAACTGCATTAAATATTTAACTTATGAACAATTACAACTTGATTATATATCATTTCTCCTCAGGTTTTTGAAGAATTATCACTAAGCCATTTCTAAAGAAATGACACATCTTACACCTTATGTTTCTACAAAAATAATATATAGTTACTAGTGGAACAACAACAACAAAACCAGAAGGGAGAAAAAGAAAGAATAGGGGAGTTCCAATAGCCTGACTAACAGTCTAGGAAATGTCAGGAACTTTGGGAGACAAGCTGAGAAAGGAGGCTGAGCTCTCGCAGAGAGCCACCAACAGCTTTTCAAACTAGTCATTGGAAGGGAGTCTACCTGGGTCCCAACAAAGAAAACCATATATTTGAAAAAAATTGAGAGATTAATTTTAAAAGCAAAACCAAACCACTTCAACCAAAATTCCAAAAGATTGGGGGGTGGAGAGTGTTAGAAGAACAACAATAAGCCACAGTGGCAGGACCTGAGAGCCAAGGGATCCAAAAGACACTTGCAGCGATTTTAAGCACTTAAAACTGAGCCGGAGGAATGGAGCAGTGGCTTTGCAGCTTCACTAAGTCATAGCTTAAGCGTCTTTACTAGGGAGGTTAAGCTGCACAGCAGAAAAGCTGTAATATGGAGGAAAACAGACCCGCAAGAGGAAGAGCATGAAGGGAAGGCTAGGGGAGACGCCTTATCCTCTAAGGAAGACATTAATCCTCTTCCTCCTCTCAAGTCTGGACAGAGTGATAGACAGACCAAAGGTGAAAACCTGTACATACTTAACAGACAATATTGATCCTCAGGAATTTCAATGCATTTGTTCCCATAGGAAGTGTTGCTACTCTGAAAATGAGTCAAATTTTATCTTCTGAAAGGAGTACTGAGCCATCTCCTTCAAGCCTGGAAGATTTGACGGTCTGACAACATCATGAGGTAGATGATGCCAAAAAGACATAGTTGTGCACTTTCTCATCCAGGGCCCCTTTTCAAAGCTGTCTTCTTTAGAATGAACACTCACACAAGATCTTGTTTCAATTAGTTTTCTTGTCACTCTTTTTATGTGGGCAGAGAGAGCATAATCCGCTTTCAGGAGATGTTTATCCCACTGGCGGCCCTGGAGCCACAAAGATGAAAAGACAGATGGACTTTCTACCCTCCTGGGGCTCTTGTGTGTACCAGAGTGCACAGGCAGGTAACCAGATAATTGCAGAACAGGGGCTGGATATTATTGGAGCACATAGGAGCAGCAGCTGGGGAGTTGAGGAAGGCAGCTGAGGAACTGACATCGATGGTGAAGCTGCGATGGACAGCTCACGGAACCCACACAGGCACCAGGTGAAGAACTGGAGCCAGGCATGTGTTACGAATGTGTTCTCCCAGAGCACTAGAGAGCACAGTTTCTCAACCTGTACTCAGATTACAGGTGCATTCACCAATGGGGTGAAGCCTAGTTTATCCCATTCCCTCAGGGGTAGAAATTAGACTACTTTGTGTGAGTCATGACTTGAAAGAGTGGGAATCACTACTTGCAAAGAACTTAGGATATCTTACTGTGGCCTCTCAGCAATAATTCACTTATACAATTCCTCTCTCTTTCCCCAGTCTTCATTCCCTAATTACTCCCCCCATCTTTAATTCTTATGTAGAACTTGGTCACCAGCAATTACTATGTATTCTTAGAGAATACCAAGAGATAAAGATGACCAACCAAAGCCAAAGCCAAAATAGTATTATCTTGCATTTTAAACTGTGTACCCTGTTATAGAAAAGAAAGAAGAAAGAACTGGTGAAGTTATGACCAAAACAAAACAGAGAGGGCAGACCAGGGAGACCTAGAAGGACTATCTGGCAATTTTAAGTTCTGGCTCAAGGTTAGCAACTACACATGTACTTTTTGCCAGCAAATCCCAGAAGACCTGATATTGGAATCCTTAAGACAACCTTAAAAGAGCAGCTTAATAGTTTCAGGGCTGGCAGCTGGCCAGTGAGACAAGGCCCTCTGAAGAGCAGTGGCGCAGTGCAGGGTAAGGGTAAGGAAGGATACAGTGAGGTTGCGGTGACAGACAGGGAGACCAGAAGGAAGACACTGCAAGCTGTACAAGAGCAGGATAGCTACATCTGAGAGGAAATGTGAGGAGTGGGAAGTAGAGGCAGGACTGCTGCAAGGCTTCTGAGACAGTTGGACCCAGCACTCAATGGACAAGGGTTCTCTTAGGAGACAGCTGCACACTGGACTGATGGGGTTCTGCTGTTTTTCTTGATGAGAACTGTTATTCTTCATAGTCTTAAGGCATATACATGCTTTCAGTGGCCTCCATATCCTCTCCACTTTTCTCCTCCTTCAGGAACTGCCTGCCTAGGTGACCAATCCGCACTACACAAAGCTGCATGCCACTTCTAAGATGCAGCTGGGACCCCAATTCCCCCTCCTAGTGTCTTACATGCCTCCTCCTCACTTTCACTCATAGTGGTCTTGCCTATTCTATGTGCCCAGGCTTCAGAAGCTAATTTCAAAATTCTAGTAAGAATCTACTACCTCTAGGTAGCTTTCCAAGACTCTTCAAATCACTATTTTTTTTTAGATATGTAGCTGTGCTGGTGAGTTGTCAACTTGACACAAACCCAGATCTATCTGACAAGAGGGAATCTCGACTGAGGAGCTGCCTCCAACAGACTGGCCTATGGCCATGTTTTTGAGTCATTTTCTTCATTGCTAATTGATTTAAGAGGACCCAGCCCACTAAGGGCGGAACCATCTGTAGGCAGATGTTCCAGAGCTGTTTAAGAAAGATAGCCAAAGAAAGCAAGCTAATAAGCACGTTCCTCCTCCTTCAGTTTCTACCTGGGCTTTCCTCAGTGATACCCTGGAACCTGTAAGGTGAGGTAAACTGTTTCATCCCCAAGTTGGTTTTGGTTAGCATTCTATCACAGCAATAAAAAGTAACTAAAACAATAGGTTTTTAATTCCATGTGACTATACTGTCAGGTACTTCATTTCCGTTTTTCTTTTAACTTCTGTGGGACGACTCACATCTAAGTCCTCAGCCCTTGAACGGCTGAGGCAGGAAGATTGCCCCAGGTTCTAGGCCAGTTGGGCTCTAAAGAAAGAAAAAAAGTTTCTAAATGCAACTTTTCAGCCAAAGTGTGTGTGTGTGTCTGTACCTAAGAAATATTCTTGATAAAATAGGTAGCCAAAGGGCTAACCATCTTAACCTAAAGCTCTTGGGACATGCTGCAGGTCAACACAGAATCCACCCCTATGGCTAATGAGCAAGTGGAGAATATACAGAATGTATCTAAAGCTGCAAAATGACACACACAATTAGTAATAGAATGCTGAATGAGACAAACGGAACGCTGAGTACTGACTACTAACGAGCTCTAAGTTTTCAAGTCACTAAATCATGTGTTCTCTGCGGTGTGCAAAGAAAATCCAAAGTTAACAAGGTTTTCCTCCTCTAGAATTTAGGGGAATGAAAAAGAGAGGGAGGAGAGAGGAGGGCATCGCCAATCCAGAGTCGGTCAAGGGAAAGGCAATGAGTCTCATTAAGTGACGGTGGAAGGCCAGGTCTATAACAAATTCATCTCGTCACATTTCAACTTGAGATTAGCATGAAGAAAAGGCCATGATACTGAAATGCTTTCTCTCTTCAAGTAAATATGACAATATTCATTTTGGAAGTATTCTTGTTCTGCTCTTGGTTGAATTAATATCATTTGTCTCTGAGGGCAATCCAGTAAAAAATAAAAAAAAGTGTTTAATGTCCAGACATTTTGGTCTTATTTTGCACCTGATAATCTATATTAAATAGAAAGGGCAAAGATATTTATAATGACGATGTTTATTAAAACATTTTTATTTTTAAGAATGCATCTGAGTAAGTGTACACTACATGTTAGTCCAGTGCCCACAAAGGCCAGAAGAATACCAGCGTCCCTGGAACGGGAATTAGAGGCAGATGTGAGCTGCCTGATGTGGGTGCTGAGAAACAAGCTCCGGTCCTCTGAGAAGGCCAGCAAGTATTCTTTTAAAAAGAATAATTTATTAGTTCACGTGTGTGTGTGCCTGAGTATATGATTGTGCACCATACGCGTGCAGGAGCCTGTGGATGTCAGAAGAGCACACTGGGTCCCCTACTGGAAATATATGTGGTTTATGAGCCACCATGTAGGTGATGGAAAATGATCCCAGTATTCTCCAAAAACAGTGAATGCTCCTAACCATTGAGATATCCCCAACAGCAAGCAATCTTAACTGCTGAGCCATCTCTTCAGCCCCTCAAAACAACTTTATTAGTAAGGTAATTATAATTAGCCACCATCCAATTGACTAAGTATTCTAGCATATGAAATATAATAAAGAATATTTGAGATAAATGTGTAAGATAAATAAAAAACACATGCCAAGTAAAAATGCAAATTTAGAAACAGTATTTATAGTGTGATCTAGTTTTTATAAAAATAAACTCTAAATATATATATATACACACACATACATGCATCATATATATGTAAGTTTTTGTATATTTTATATTTATGTCTAAACTCTGTACAGATTTGTTATATTTGTGTGCTGGTTAGTTTTATGTCAGTTTGATACAAGCAAGAGTCATGTAGAAAGAGAAAACCTCAATTGACAAAATTCTTCCATCATATTAGCCTCTTGGCAAGTCTGGGGGCATTTTTTTTTCCATTAATGATTGATGTGAGAGGACTAAGCCTTCTATGGGTGATGATAACCTGGGCAGCTGGTCCTGGGGTATATGTAAAAGCAAGCTGACTGAGCCATAAGGCGCAAGCTAGTAAACAGTGCCTTTCCATGGTCTCTGCTTCAGTTCCTGCTTCCAGGTTTCTGCCTTGTGTTCCCACCCTGGCTTCCTTCGGTGATGGACTATATAAAAGGTAATCTGAAATAAATCAGTTTATCCCTAAATTTGTTTATCACAGCAATAGAAATCAAACTAGGACAGTTGTAATTAGAAATCTACAGATATTTAAAGTAAATCTTATCTACCAACATGTAAAATTGTCAATACATTTAAATTTTTACCTATAAACCAAAGCTGCATATTTCAGTATTTGTATGCATGTGAGGCTGCTTGAGATAGAAGTCTTGTTACAAATCCAAGATGGCCTCAGACTCTCAGTCCTCCTGCCTTTGCCTCCATCCCTAAGCACTTGGATTACAGGTATGTGTTACCATATCTGGCATGTACTTGTGTACAGACAAAAATGAAAAACAAAATACAGAACAAAAATCCTGAAAAGTTACACAAAAATATTGACAACAACCATTCTAGGTAGTAAGATTTTGAGTGTTCCTTGTCACTCTTTGCTTTGCTCCATTTTTTAAATGTTTTGTGTGTGTGTGTTTTGGGGCGTGTCAAGGTGTTGAGATATGGTCTCATTATGTGACTCAGGCTGGCCTCTTGCCTCAGCTACCTCAGTGCTGACATTTAGGCTTAAGCTACCTTGACATTAATTTCCAAAAACCACAAAATCCATATATTATTTTGTAAGGTTCTTATTTTTAAACTCCATTTCAATGTCTACTTACAGACTTTTTTGAGAACATTGTAAGATTAAATAAGGCCTACTTAGTAACAATTAAATTTGCTTCCTTTATCTGATAAATAGACTCTGAGTTTATATTGGCTTTAAAAGATGCTTAGAGTTAGCTGGATGTGGTAGAGCATGCCCTTAATCCCAGCATTCCAGGAGGCAGAGGCAGAGGCAAGTGGATTTCTGTGAATTCAAAGCCAGCCTGGTCTACAAAGCAAGTCCAGGACAGCCAAGGATACACAGGGAAACCCTGTCTCGGGGCGGGGGGTGGGGGCGGACACTAAAGAGATACCAGAGCATACTTCAGCAAAATATGAGTGCTTCCAGTTTTGTTATGATAAAACACAGGGGTGTCATGATTTCAATAATGTTATTTTATATTTCAATTCATGGTTTTAAAAAGATTTTGCATGTGCAACCATATTTGGTTCTGAAAGCTGTGAGGAAGGTGGGGAGCTGCGATGCTCACTTTCAAGAGAAGTTGCTTGGAGCAGGGGTTGTCTCCCACATGGACTTTGTTGCCTGCTTTTTGATCACTTCCCCCTGGTGGGGCCTGGACAGACTACAGTGGAAGAGGACACGCTCAGTCCTGATGTGACTTGATGAATGGGTGGGTTGGTAGCGGGGCTCCCCACTTTCTGAGGAATAGGGTAGGAGGGCAGAAGGGTAAGACTGGGAGGAGAGGAGGGAGGGGACTAAGGTCAGGATGTAAAGTGAATAAATAAATTGAGAGAGAGAGAAGTTGCTTGGATTAGAAGAGGGGGAGGGGATATCCAGGTGTCACATTGCTAAGTGATAGTAGAAGCCTGCACAGTCCAATGAGGCAGTCACTAGTCACATGGAACTATTCAAATTTAAATTAATTAAAAATCAGTTGTGTTGTGTATTTGCACCAGTCACAATTCAAGGACTCAATTACTACATGTGGCCACCAGTAAATACTCTGGGTGGTCCAGACAAGGGTAGTTTCCATCAAAACAGAAGCAGTGGATTCCCACTCCAGTAGCATTTTCCGTTCATGTGGTAGCTTTGCACACCCTTGCTTTGCCTTCCTCAAAGCAAGGAAAATATTATGTGGTCAATTTATTCCACATAACATGACTTCTGAAATTCTGCAGGGGAAAATAAGGGTGGCTGGAGTAGAAAACACTGAGCAATGGGTGAGGGGCACATGAAGACCCTGAAGCAGGGGACAGTGTTACTTTGTAGGTAGCCTGCCTAGAATCCTTTCACCCTCTTCTTCAGTCTAAATGAACTAGGATTTTTGCCTCACAGTTCAGAAAGGCCTACAATGCAATTTGGGCTTAATAAAACAAGATGGGAAGTTAGCTGTTGGAGATACATCCTTGTGTGGCTTTGGTCTTGGCCTCTGAAAGGGCAGCTTGCAGAATACAGCACCTACGTGAGCATCATCCTGGGGAACGCCCACAAATGAAGGCCCATTGTGAGCTCCCGCAAATCAGCCGTACAGAGACACTTCATCAGCCCAGCAGCAAAGAGCATAAAATAGAGCGTATCCTTCAGATTTACTGATAGAGTATCCACTGCTAAGTACCCCAGGGGTACTGGGCGATAAAAAAACTTAGTTCTTTTTTAACACGTAGTTAACACATAGTTTAACACATAGTTAAAATTCAACCATGTGAAACAGAAGATAGTCTTTCAACAGTATGTGGTATTATGAAAACTACCTATTTTAGGTATTATAGCTATTATAAACTTTCAAATCAGTAAATTAAGGAAGCACACTGACAACGTAAATATTAAGGAGGCACAGTAGCAAATTACACTCACAAACAAACAATCAAGAACACCACAAAGAATTCGGACATAACAGAGAGATTAAGGACAGTATAATTCTCATTTTTGTAGAATTTGTAGCATTACAACACTGAACAATATAGCCCCTTAACAACTGTACCGAATTCAGTTATTTGATGCCAGTTAGGCCTCAAGCTCTTAAAGGAAAGTCTAAGTTTACGATCTCTTCCTATGTTGGTTCGGAAGTGTGATGACAACTCTGCCAGACTTTTAGAAAGAGGCATCACGACCAAGAACTTTCATTCACTCTTCACTGGGACAAACATAATGCACATTAGGAGTGACTGCACTCACTGGCATTTGCTGCCGTCTGCACACACCCGGGAGTGTAACTACAGCCGCGCTGACTTTAAGCAGAAAGACGATGGCCACTTTTTGTTGTTGTTGTTTTGTTTTTTTAAGTTGAAGACATCCTGCGGGACATGTTTTGAAATGTTGGAACTGTTTCATGAAGAACTTAGAAGAAGATCCAAATGGAATGAAAAGTAGCTATTATATATCCAAAGTCTGGCTTACTATTGCGTTCAGCACCAAACAGCAAGACTTAGGACTAATGATCATTTGCACAGACAGTAATTCACTATGTCCTAACTGATGGGCCAGAGCGCGAGTATTTCTCCAAAGATACACGCTACAAGAAAGTTCTGTCCATGATGTTTCAGAGATGTGGCTGCTGTGGCCACACGTGCAATGGAAGCATGCGATGCTCTGAAAACTAGGCCCTCTCCATTCACGACTCAATTCAATCAAGATTAAAAGAGTTAAGAGGCAGCAAATGAAGCTTGGAATAGGAAAGTACATTATTAACATTATCAGGGTCAGTTGGCAAAACCTCAATAAGGGCCTTGATATGATGTTATCACACACTGCAGCAAAGAATGGTCTGCTTTACAACCAGGCTGTGGGCACATTAAGATGCTGCTTGTTCTCAGGGAACACCCTGAGAGTACGTGAGCTGTGGAGGTATAATGTCTGTGACTTTCTCTTAAACAGTGGATGGGGGTGACAGGGCATGATGTCACAGTGGTTGGCTGAGTGAAAGTATAAGAAAGTCATAACTTCCATGAGATTTTCCACTCCATCAAAACAAAGAATCACTCCACAAGCTAAGCTCTGTGGTAAACAATCTAGAGAACAGTGTTTGATGCTACCGAAGAAGCTCAGTCTTGTCATTAGTTCTACAGTGTTACACAAGCTCTAGAATAGCACACAAACGGGAACAGACGGTGACTTCAGCTGGAACCACTGACTGTCACCATCTCACCACAGTCTGTGCTGTCATGTCCTTATTGTCATGACAAGCAGCTGGTTCATTCCACACAGCAATCCTGCGTCTCGTATTTGTTCTCGAAAGTATATGCTTTATAAGAACAGGCCCCACAATAAAGAGGCTCCTGCATGACCATGCCAAGCCCACCTAACAACCTTCTGTACCATGCAAAGTTACATAAACATACACTGTAAGAGAACACATAAACTTTCAGAAATCAACATGTAGTAAGATATATAAAACTTGGAACAGAATTCCCTTAAAAATTAAGCACAGTCATCTTACAGCTGTGAAAACACATCTGTAGCCTGCATTGTTGGGTTTCTTGTGCCCCTACCATTTAAAACAAAACACAGAAGGAGACACACTTTGTGTCATGAGTTGTCATCCACAAATTATATGTCTAACCCTGGGGCTTATTTTAGAAACACTCCTCACTAATTTGCCCGTGTTTTTGAATAGCAAGTAATGTGTTTTCAATCATGAAAGGTTACAGGAAAATTTTTGTGGTTAAAAACTGGCCCTTCACTGGCATAAAAAGCATTAGTCTTTGAGCAGTCCTCTGGGAAATAACTCCTTTTTTTTCATCATTGTTAAGAGGTCTTCAAATCAACTTAATAGCTCTAGGGGATGTTGTTTATGCCCACTGAAACACTGACATCATTTAAAGCCCCATAAGAGACAAAATGAGAACAACTGATAAAGAAAATATGACTTCTTTAAACACAGTAGGAGAACCGAAGCATGTGACCCTTCTCTTAACTGAATCCACTGATGGTTAAGTGCACATGGCCCTTTCTCCAACACTAACCAACCAGACCTTTGTCACTGTGGTGCTTTTCTCAGTTACACATATCAAAAAATTTTACTTTGATACAAAATTGTATTTGCTGAGCAGTGATGTCATATGCCTCTAATCTCAGCATATAGAAGACAGAGACAGGTGGATCGCTGTGAGTTTTAGGCCAGCTTAGTCTACAGAGTGAGTTCCAGGGCTGCCTAGTGAATACATGTCTTGAAAAACAAAACAAAAAAAAATGTATTTCATATAATTTTTCTCAAGTACTCTTCACATAAAAATATCCAGGAAATATAAAAAGGAGATGGCTTTGTGAGTACACCATTTGCCACCTACGCCACTGGTTATAGTACGTAGTCATTTTGTAGAGAGATAACTAGGAAATGCTGCTTTTCTTCCTCCCTACTCAACATTATACATATCCTAGTTTCTTCTCTGTTAGCTTGAGCTCTGTCATAACAAGGATACACAAGTGTTTCTAAAGCTTCACTACAGTGTAGTGAAGTTGAGGGACGAGCCGTGCAAGGCTTGGTTGGAGCTTGGGACTAGCTTGCCATGTGTGCTGCTTAAATTGCAGTCGACCTGACTGAATTTGGGATCACCTAGGAAATGCACCTCAGGTGTTTCTAGAGAGGTTTAACTGAGCATTTGAGTCCCACCCTGAAGGATGAGGCAGCCTCCCCGACGGGGTTCCCAGACTGAATAAAAAGGGCAAAAGAAGAAAACAGCAGAGCACTAGCACTCTCTTCTCTGCTTGCTGCGTGTGGACCGTGTGACCGGCTGCCTCTTGTTCTCCCCCCATGGTGAATGAAAGCCAGGAAGCTACTTTTTGTCAGGTATTTGGTTGTAGGGATGAGAAAAGCAACTAATATATCAGGTGAATATATCTGTTTATCTAGTCTACTAGACCATCGAATCTCCCTTTACTCACTTTGTGGTTGGATAAATTAATGTGCAAAAATAACCAATCAAACAACCCACATTGTTTTCAGATGCACACTGGCTGGTTACTTTGCTTTTCCTCTACACCTGGACTGCTAAGTGCTGGGTGTGGGTATGGGGGAGACCACCTTCAGGATTGCCATGCTGGAAGCTCTACAATCTATCTGTGGTTTTGATGGCAGGAAGGAAGGCCTTCAACAAAGCTTGGTGAGTCCTGTCCTTGACTGCTACCCACATTAGAAGGCAATCCCAAGAGCTCTTACTTCAAAAGTTGATGTTTCTGCCATACCTTACTGGGAATAAATACCTTTTGTCACAAAGCAAAAGTGAGATCTACTAGAAACTCCTCCAATCCCCTCCATCCACTTAATACCTCGTCCACTTGCATATTAGCCACACTTTGCCTAACCCAAATAACAGAAATGACTCAGAGCTCTGGGCCCCACATCAACTCACTCCCCCCATCTTATTCTATCTGTTATCAACTCCCATTCTCACAGATGTGCTTAACTCACTCATATTAAAACAGCTGCTACAATACCTTCCATCAAGTCTGTGGTCTCTACCTATGAACTCTTTTTCCCCTTCGCCCATTACACGGACATCTCCCATCACCAAACCCAGTGAATTCATGCACATTTTTTAATGTGACCTCTCTTCAGCATCTACTCCATGTTTCATATTCCAGAAATCCTCACAGACCCACTGCTTTCTTTTTGTACCATTATTTTCTGGTTCAAATATTTCTTGTACGGATTTTTCCTTCCATAAAACCATGAAATATTAGGACTATTTATCACTAGCAGTAGATACTAATATAACAAAAAAAAAGATTGGATAAATATAATATTTGTCAATGACTCACACCTTTAATCAAATTATGTTACTTCTAGAAATCCATATAAGATTGTTGGGGCTGGAGAGATGGCTTAGTGCTTAAAACAGCACCGGTTGTTCTTCCAGAGGATCTGGGTTCAAGTCCCAGCACCTACATGGACACTCACAACTGCCTATCACTCCAGTTCCAGAGGGTCTGCCACCCGCACACAGACATACATGCAGGCAAAACACTAATGCAAATGGAATAAAAATAAATTAAAAATGTTAAAGAGATTGTTGGCCTGGATAGTTTTATATCAACTTGACACATAAGGTACAATAATCAGAGAGGAGGAAGCCTTAGCTGAGAAACTGCCTTCATAAGAAAGCCTGTGAGGCATATTCTCTCTCTCGTGTGTGTTGGAGACAGGGTTGCTCCACGTAGCCCTGGCTGTCCTGGAACTCACACTATGAACCAGGCTGGCCTCCACCCACAGACATCCTCCTGCCTCACAAGTGCTGGCATCAAAGGTGCGCACCACAACCTCCTGGCCTGAGGCATTCTCTTAATTAGTGATTGATGAGGGTGGGTTCAGCCTACTGCGGGTTGGGCCACCCTTGGGCGGGTGGTCCTGGGTTCTATGAGGCAGGCTGAGCAAGGCATGAGAATTAAAGCCGTGAGCAGCACTCCCCCATGGCCTACGCAGCAGCCCCTCTTTTCAGGTTCCTGCTCTGGCTTTTTGAGTTTGAGTTCCTGTCCTGGATTTCCTTAATAATGTACTACAGTGTAGAAGTGCAACCCAAATAAAACCTTTCCTCCCAACTTGTTTTTTGGTCATGGTGTTTCATCACAACAGAACCCTAACTAAGACAATTGTGATCATGAATAATGGGAGAAGTATGCGCAGAAACATTAAGTGTAACGTTATTTATTATAAAAGATGATGCTATAGTTAAATTTACACTAATGTTACATAGCAAAAATATGATGCTGTCTAGTTTTAGTAAAACTGTATGTAAAATACACTGAAAGGTGTGGAAGAAAACATTCCAAATACTAGAAGTGATTTTCTTGTGGATTTCCAAGCTTTCCATGAGGATCACGTACATCTCTTATGATGGGGAAAACAACCATTTTTGAAAAGAAATCAAGGGTCAAACTCTTGTTTGAAAGGTGGTAACCACTTTCCCTTCTCATTCGATACACTTCCCGAGAGGTCATCACACATGTTTCAGAAGCCCCAGCTACCACATCACTGGCACACCCCGCCTGCCACCTGGCCACTGGAGAATTCATGTGTGGACCGATGAGTAAGCATGTCAATCTGCTATCCTGCCCTTTAACTAACATTCCAAACCGCCATGCCTTGTACATTGATGGCTCTCGTTAATAGTTCTACCTTCCTGAAATTCCTACTTTGGGTAGGTATAGGTGAGTCATACAAGACTGCACCAACATCCAATCAAATATCATAGCAGGGCCATTTAGTCTATCTCTGGAATACAAAACCATGTTTCTTTTTTTCTCTTTCCACTTCCACACAAGTCTCACCTGAACTTTTTGTTGTTGTTGTTGTTGTTGGAAGGTGGGGTTGAGTGTCAAACCCAGGGCTTAATATGTGCTAACAAATCACTAAGTCACTGAACTAGATCCTCACACCTGAACTGTTTAAACTGTAATTTCACAAATGGTGTCTTTATCTCTAGCCTTAGGCACATAATTAATCCTCTTCATTAACCAATGCAGTCATTTCTCTAACATACAAATTGGGTCAAATTATCCCCCTGCTTAAAAGTCCTTCAGTGGCAACCCATCACCATGTAAAACAAAAAATTCTTAGCATAGGACTTAATGAACTTATTTTTCAGTGTCCAGTGTGACCCTCCTACTCACCCCTTAGTTCAAATATCTCCTCTGCAAAACTCTGTTTTACCTTCCCAAATAGTGTCCTCTGGGTCCCTGCCACACGGCATCCTTACTCCTACAACA